>CAUYRH010130117.1:0-32140 GCA_963574655.1 Perodicticus potto | reverse complement strand
GGTTCAATATTGTTATTTTGCAAACATATATCCTGTTTTCTTTAAACACTTATTCCCCAAATTGCCTTTTGATGTGCCTCTCAAAAAATAAGTGGACCATATAGGCTTGGGTTTATTTCTCAGCTCACTACCCCATTTTTTGTAATTTGACTGTTTCTGTATTTATGGAAATATTATATTTTTTTGGAGGAGACTAATTTGTAATATAACTTGAAATTAGGGAATGTGATGATGCCATCTTTTGTTTTCTTCTGATGTTGATTAATTTTTCTTTTTGGGAGCTTTACAGCTGCATGTGAAATTTAGCACTTTCTTCTGTTTCATTATATATATTTTTAAATGACACAAAAAATCCTCAGATCTCAAGGACACTTACGCTAGACTGTCAATTTACAATCTCAAAAATGTGGAAACAGCCTAAATGCCCACAAACCAAGGAATGAATTAACAAGCTGTGGTACATGTATATCATGGAATACTATTTGGCCATTAAAAAGATGGAGACTTTATATCCTTTACATTAACCTGGATGTAATTAGAACACCTTCTTCTTAGTAAAGCATCACAACAATGGAAAAGCAAGAATCCAATGTACTCAATTCTTATATGAGGACAGTTGATGACCTAGTACCCGGTAGAGGGTGGGGGAAGATGACGTTAGAGAGGAGGGGTGGGGGAAGGAAAGAGCAGAGACAGGGAAGGAGAAAGTGGTAGAACAAGAGAAGAACAGTGAGAGGGAAGGAGGTAGGGGGTTCGGGGGTCATGGAGTGCGACATACCTTTAGGGGGTGGGACACAAGTATAAGAGGGACTTTACCTAACAAATACAATCAATGTAACCTGGTTCTTTGTACCTGCAATGAATCCCCAACAATAAAAATAAATAAATAAATAAATAAATAAATATTTTAAAAGGCACATAAGAAATATATATACACATAGATATTTATAGAGTACAGGTAATGGTTTGAGATATATATACATAGTGGAATTATCAGGGCATTTAGGTTATCCATCACATAAATTCTTTATGTGTTCTTTGTTGAAGAGTATTCAAAATCTTCCATTTCTTAGAAAAAATTAGGCCAGCACGGTGGCACGTGGCTGCAGTACCTCCAATGTTCTCTCCCTTTGTTCTGTGCTGTGTTCTTCTCTCATTTTTTTTCTCTCTGTCTCTCTATTTTGCTTATCTTGTGCAACCTGAGAGCACAGATGATTATTTTCATGAATATACATTCCCCTGTTTCTCTTCAGGAGGTTTGTGATTTCGCCTTTGTGTTTAGCTCTTTAGCTCATTTTGAGTTGAGTTTTCTGTATTGTGTATCACAAGAGTCTGATTTATTCTTTTGCATATGGTTATCCCATTTTCTCAATTCTATTTCTGTTTTTCCCAAGACAGAGTCTAACTGTGTCACTTTGGGTAGAATGCTGCTTCATTCTCATAGCTCACAGCAACATCACACTCTTTGGCTTAAGTGATCTTTTTGTGTCAGCCTCCCAAGTACCTGGAAGTAGAGGTGCCTGTCATGATGTCCAGTTAGTCTTCCAACTTTTAGTAGAGATGGGGTCTTGCTCTTGCTCAGGCTGGTCTCAAACTCCTGAGCTCAGGCGATCCAAACCCCTTGGCCTCCAAGAGTGCTAGCATTATAGGAGTGAGCCACTGTGCTGGTCTGGAAGGTTTTTAACTGTATATATATGAATATTATAATAATGAAAAAAATAGTGCCAACTAAAAGCATGTTTTTCTGCCTTCCTCCAGTGCTCAGCCGCTGTTCTGTCAACAGCAGCACAGCTCAGGGCAGTCTCCCACATTCCCTGTCCCCTGGAGATGGACCTCTGATCACTACAGTGCATAGATCCTATCATATTTACACGAAACACACGATCACACCACTGCCACTCTCCTGCTCAAGCCGATCAAACAAATGTTCAATTTGAGGCAGCATCAGCAGGGCCGGCCAAGATGAAGGGCATGGACACAGACAACACAAAATGGACCCAGACAACGAAACAATCCAGAAACTTTAATTTCTTACTGAGATTAAGTGCATGTCAGCCCCAGGTGGCAAGAGAGGAGAGGGTGCATTCATCAGCCTTGCCAAGCAGGCCAGGTCAGCTCCAATTACTCAGGGGCAGTCGAGTTCACTGATTTCTGTGGCAGGTGGCCAGGGTTGTATAACAGAAAAGGCCCAAGGCGGGGCAGATGATCAGGAAGGGCCCCCGCCTCCACCTCATTGCAAAGCCCAGGTTTCCCATAAAGGCCGCATGTGCTTCTGCCCTCCAAACCTGTTGAAGGGGAAGAATTTGGGGAGCCCAGGCGTGGGGAGGAGATTCTTTCCCCAACTAAGTAAGGCACTGGCAAATGCCATTACGGTGGGGGAAGCTTTGTGGTACCGCCACTCGGGCAGCCAAGAAGCCACGAGATGGCAGCAGAGGACACAGCCTGGGACACACAACCTGAGCCATCTTGCCAAAATGTAGATCCAGAAACGGAAGAGAATTCATTTGCGAAATATCTTCAGCTGTCTATAACCATTCGTTCAAAGACGGAATAAACGACTGAATTTCGAAGGAATAAGGGTAGAATTCATTAGCACAAAGAATTTCCCAGCTGTCACAGAATTCAGCTGCATATGAAGCCACATATTATGAACTGGAGATCTCCAATGCTTAAAACAAGAGATGGGGATTGCAACCTTTAAAAACTGACGTCAGCAAGAATCTTGTCACACAGTTCTTTCTGTGAAGTTCCAATTCAAATGAGTGGACCTTCGCGGAGTAAAATGAGTGACCTCCACGGAGGCTAACTGATGAAGGAAGGAGCAGATACAATGGTTGTTGGGAAGCACTGCCACAAAACAAAATGCCGTCATGCAGCAGCCAGGGGCTCTGGCAACAGGCAGTGTGGAGGGAGGAATAATGAGGAACACAGGGCAAGTCTCAGTCTTCACTTGCAGCTGGCAGAGAATAATGCACAGCAAAGCGGCTTTAGTAGCATTGACATTAAATCTCAATTCTTCTGGGCCAGACACAGTGACTCACGAGGCGGGTGGATTGCCTGAGGTGAGGAGTTCGAGACCAGCCAGAGCTAGAATTAGACCCTCGTCTTTAAAAATAGCTCAGTGTTGTGGCGGGCCCCTGTAGTCCCAGCTACTTGGGGAGGCTGAGGCAAGAGGATTGCTTGTGCTCAAGAGTTTGAGATTGCTATGAGCTACCGAGAGTGACAAAGGGAGACTCTGTCTCAAAAAATGAAATAAATAGGCTCGGCGCCTGTGGCTCAACGGGCTAAGGCGCCAGCCATGTACACCTGAGCTGACAGGTTCGAATCCAGCCCGGGCCCGCCAAACAACAATGATGGCTGCAACCAAAAAATGGCCTGGCGTTGTGGCAGGTGCCTGTAGTCCCAGCTACCTGGGAGGCGGAGGCAAGAGACTCGCTTGAGCCCAGGAATTGGAGGTTGCTGTGAGCTGTGATGCCACAGCGCTCTATCCAGGGTGACAGCTTGAGGCTCTGTCTCAAAAAACAAACAAACAAACAAATAAACAAATGAAATAAATAAAAAATCCCAACTTTTCTGATTTTTTATCTAATCTGCTGCTACATAGTCCCTTGATCCTCACTCCCTAGTTGTGACCACCAAAAATGTCTCCAGACATTGTAAAATATCCTGTGAGGGACAAAATGACCCCTCCCTGAGAACAAATACCCTAGATTCTAGGGCCTAGAAAGATATGATTTGAAAAAAAGGTTTTAAGAACTTGTTTAAAAAAATTTAATGTTTAATCTTTCCAAGATGCTTGTATTTTACACAGCAACTATATTGTATATCCAAAACATGAATTCCTGTGTATGTTTGTATAATGAGACTGATAATTGAAGAACTACAGGCTGAATCTGGCTCTTGATTTTTTTTTTTTTGAGACACAGTCTCATTATGTCACCCTGGGTACAGTACTGTGGTGTCACAGCTCACAACAACCTTAAACTCTTGGCTTAAGTGACTCTCTTGCCTTAGCCTCCCAAGTAGCTGGGACTACAGGAGCCCACCACAATGCCTGGCTATTTTTTGGTTGCAGTTGTCATTGTTGTTTAGCTGGCCCCGGGCCCAGCTCATACCCGCCAGCTCTGGTGTATGTGGCTGGCACCCTACTCACTGAGCTATGGACACCAAGCCCTGGCTCGTGATTTAAAAAAAATTATCAACATTCTAAAATCAGATGACATCACATTTTATTTATTTTATTTTTATTTAGAGATAAACTCTCACTTTGTCACTCTTGGTAGGCCCGTGGTGTTATAGCTCACAGCAACCTCAAACTCTTGGGCTCAAACAATCCTCTTGCCTTAGCCTCCCGAGTGGGATTATAGGCATTCCCCACAATGCCTGGCTATTTTTAGAGTTCGGGTCTCATTCTAGCTCAGGCGGTCTGCCCACCTCAGCCTCCCACAGCGCTGGGATTACAGGCGATTTCACATTTTAAAACTCAGAACTTCTGACTTCTGTAGGAAAACCGGAGCTATGGGACTACCAAGTCCACAGTCCCACATGATAATAAATTAGGCAGGGCTGAGTGGGGGTAAAGTCTTTAAGTAGAATGTGTGCTTTTTGTTTGCCACAGTTCCCACCACTCCCTATTACCTCAAATCTCCTTCACTCATTTAAACCATTTCTTGCCTCTGCAGATAATTTATTTTCAACCCCTGAAGTGCTTTATAGTTTTGAAGTACTAACTCATGTGTGATTTTATTTTAGCCTTGCTGCTCCAGTAGAGAGGATAAATATTATTATGATCTCCATGTGAGCAAAGTGTAGTTTTTCCTACCTCAAAGAGAGGTTTCACTTGCCCAAGTAACAGAATCAGAATCTAGATTTCCTGACTCCCAGTCCAATCTTTTTTGAGAAAAAAATTGCTAATAAGAACTTCACTTAGGGGCTTCTGAAACCAAACCAAAGTAGATCTGTGCACAATTGCTGGAACAGATGAGTTTTAACCACTAAAGTGTTCAAGAACCCACATGATTAATCCTTTTTCTTTTAATAAAGTATTTCTGCTTCTCCTCACCTTCCAGACATCCAAGAAAGATCGCCCTTCCTGCCTCCTCTGTGGCCAGTGTGGCTGTAAGACTTGCTTTGGCCAATGAACTATGAGTGGAAGTTATATTTATCCCTTTAGGGCAGAAGCATTTAGGAGCCCATGAACAATTCTTTATGCTTATTTCACATTGTGAGGTAGGTAACCTTAAGCCTCATGGTGACACTGCTAGGATCTCAAAATGGTAGTGCTCCATCAACTTGGGTACCTGAGCAGAATCCCTTGCCAGCCTACTTTGGACAGGTAGTATGAGAAACTGACCTTTGTGGGGTTTTTTTGTGTGTGTTGCAGTTTGGCCAGGACCGGGTTTGAACCCGCCATGCTCAGTATATGGGGCCTGCGCCCTACTCACTGAGCCACAGGCACCGCTGGACCTTTGTGGGGTTTTTTTTTTTTGCAGTTTTGGCTAGTGCTGGGTTTGAACCCACCACCCCCAGCATATGAGGCTGGCGCCCTACTCCTTGAGCCACAGGCGCCACCAACGACCTTTGTGGTTTTAAGCCACTTAAGTTTTGGCATTTACCACAGCATAACCTAGCCACAGGGTGGGGGACCTGCAGCCTTGGGGGCCATGTGTGGTCTTGAGGCCACCAGTTCCCCACTCTTGACCTAACCTAATCTAATCCAAGACTCTTTTGCATGGTCACGGAGCTTCTCCAAAAACTGGAATACAATATCTAGATTTCTGATCAAATAACTAAAAGCTGAAGCAAACTGTTGATTTTCTTCCCACAGCTTCCTCATCTACTTACTACCTTCTGACTTTGAAGGAAATTATTTTGTCAGGGCCCTTGATTATTGGTTTTCCTTTATTCTGGCAGTTAAGATTGGAGGGAGCAAGAAAAGAGGGAGGCCCAGATCTTTTCTCCATTCCAGAGCCTGATGCAAAATTGTCCCCACCCACTAGTATTCACACTTAACCTTGTCACAAGAAGACTATTACCACTCGCAAGGCGCCACTGCAATGTCAAGGCAAGGCAGCCAGGCTGCGCTCTGTCCTCACTGGTGTCTGCGCTTGGCTAAGCTTGGAGAAGCAGCGGTCCCTAGGGAAAGAAGCCTCCAGTGAACACAAAAATATCCTGGGCACTATATGAATTTGGGGTGAGTTCTCTTAGCACTCCAGCTCTGCTCAGTATCTAGTTTTTAGTGGCTAGTAAACTACCCGGCTGGGGCTACTGGGGCTCCCAGTTTTCCTGGGCTTTACCAAGCCCATCCGAGCACACTCGCAAAGGTCATAAACGGTGGGGGTTGAGCGCAAACACAGCTTCAGTTAAGTGTCGGCAGCCAGGATCAAAGGTCGGCGGGGGCTGCCTAGAAGCCGAGTCTGCGCAGTCCCGATCCCGCCTTGGAGAGAAAGGGTGGCGGCAGCGCAGGCTCGTCACACCAGCGTGCTCGCAAGAGGCGGGAAAGTGTTAGGTCGGGTGGCAACGTCCCTCCCTCCGCCTGCCCTGAGAATCTGTCCTCCACCGACGCCCAGGCCCCGGGGGAGGGAGACAAGAAAGGGCCCGCGCTTCTGACTCATCATCTCCAACCCCTTTCTCGCGCGCGCTCCAAGTCTCAGGACTTTGGACCTGGGCACTCGAGCAAGGGGGAGGCGACAGCCTCTGGGAAACCCCGGCTCTGCTAAGTGCCATCCTTTAGCCCTCGCCGGTCTCTGAAGCTTCCAGCAAGAGGGATATGGATCCAGAGTTAGCTCTAAGTTGTTGTGGCCGGGGTGGCGGCGCCCCCGCGCAGAACTGGCCGTCCAGCCCCTCCCCGAACGCGGGCCAGTGGTCGCGTCCGAGGAAACTCTCGGCGAGGCCCTGACTTCCAGAGCCTCGCGTCACTCTGCAGATGCACAGCGCCCCCACCGCGGAGGGAAGGCTGTTTATTTCCCAGCAGGTCACGGGGGCAGGCGGGGCGTCCTGGGACTTGTAGTCTTCGCTGGAGTAGAAAGGGACAGAATGGAAGGAGAAACTGGAACATCTCTGGAATGGATTCAGAGAGTTGCCATGTGTGGGAACTGGGGCTTGGAGTGGTTGGAATTGTGGAAGGTAGACAAGAGGATAGCGAGATAAGGCAGATGTAAAGCTGCATGGCAAGGCGGTGGGGAAGGAGGATAAGGACGCAAGGGAGGAAACAGCTTTTCAGAGTGGTGAGGTGTGGGAAAGGGGCCCGCTCTGAGTAATAACCAAAGGTACCCCATCAGGTTTCGTGCAGGTCTCAAGAAAGCTAACTTCTGAGTTCGCTGGGGTGGGGTGCAGGATCGTCAAGAGAGGGCTCCCACAGGTTAGAAGGAAAGCAGCACCTGTCTGCTCCCCTTTGGCTGCTCTCTCACTTGTTCAGTTTCTTGTGCTGGCCACCGTGGAACCACTCTCCAAACTGGGAACCTCCTCCAACTCAGAGAGGCCCTGAAAACCAGACAGAGGTGTGAACAAACTGTAAGGACAAGACAGAAAACACCCCAGAGAGAAGCAGTTGCTTCTCCTCCCCCATTTTTTCTTGTGTTTCCCACAGGGCAGTTTCCTAATGCTTTTCTACTCTTCTGTCCCCGATCATTTAAATAACAAATTTCATCTTACCCACCATTAGGGGAGACATGCCCAAAGCTAGAAAGCCAATCCATTTCCAACCTAGGACCTCTTCATTTCCCTCCTGCCCCATTGTTTTCTCTGAAGTGCCACTGACAGGGATAGCCAGTGGAAAATGAGTTGGCAGTTCATTGCTTTCCTCCCAGCCCCCAGTACCTCCTGCAGCTCCTGGTAGTGCAGACTCCGGCTCCTGCAGCATCCAGGCTTCCTCTGGCTCAGCAGGAATAGGGCATGCACTGAGAGGAGCACTCCCGCTAGGGTGAAGGCCTCAGCACTGAGCTCCAGCACCAGCAAGCCAGCCAGCTGTAGGTAGACAGGGCTGAGGGTGCTTCAGGGACTCAGCACCTGTTTGCTCCTGCCTTTTTCCCTCTCCATCTCCTCTTGCCTTCTTTTTTTTTTTTTTTTTGCAGTTTTTGGCCGGGGCTGGGTTCGAACCTGCCACCTCCGGCATATGGGGCCAGCGCCCTACTCATTTGACCACAGGTGCTGCCCTCCCCTTGCCTTCTTATCCTCCCACCTTTCTCCTTCATTTACCCGTACCTGGGAGGATGCAGTCGGGGCAGGCCCGAAGGCTGTCTTCATCACCTCGACTACCACCACGATGAAACCCAAGATCACGTTGAAGGTGTTGAGTAACATCATAGCCTGGACCTGCCAGTGAACCAGCTCAGTCCTGCCCAGTCTAGGAGACTCATTCCAACCTCAGGCCCCAACTGGCAGCCTATCTGAAAAGAAAACTCAGCTCCTGCCCAGGCGCAGTGTCTCACTCCTGTAATCTTGGCACTCGGGGAGGCCAAGGTGGGTGGATTGCCTGAGCTCATGAGTTCAAGACCAGCCTGAGCTAGAACGAGACCCGGTCTCTAAAAATAGCTGGGCGTTGTGGCGGGTGCCTGTAGTCGCAGCTACTTGGGAGGCTGAAGCAAGAGAAGCGCTTGCTGTGAGCTATGATGCAAGGGTGACACAGTGAGACTCTGTCTTCAAAAAACCCAAAAAATTCAGCTCCTGCTTCTCCACCTTCAAACAGGACCATTACCCCGTCTTGCTCTCCCTCATCAGTCCTTTAGGCTAGTCAGTGGTGGACAGCTAAGAGGATGAGCCAACACTTAGAGAATCACTTATTGGGCTGAGGAGTATATGTGTGTCTACTTTCCAGGGTGGGAGGACAATACTGCATTCTCTTTCCCTCTCACCTTCCAGAGGCGGGGTGCTCTGCGAAGCTCAAGGGTGACAGTCCCAGTGAGGAGACCCTGAATGGTGAGAAGGGCAAGTGTTGAGCTTTGGACCTATTGGGGAGGAGCCTCTAGAACCTTCCTTCCACCCTGTTGTGGTAGGTCTTACTGAGGCTCCGGGCCCAAGATGCAGCGCTGTGGCCATGTGACAAGCAGAGTTCAGGCAGGCAACTGAGACAGCAAAGGGCACCACAGCCACTGCCAACCATAACTGGCTTACCTGGGTGACAGGGCAGATAGTTGAGAGGGAACTGTCAGAGATTCCCTTTCCTCCTCACAACCCCTACCTCTTCTAGAGCATGTGGGATGAATACATAGTGGAGGAAAGTAGTCAACCAAGGGCAGTGAAGGAGATAATTCAAAAGTAAACATTTTTTTCTACCTCATTCTGTAGTTTAGTTACTTACCTGTATATTTTCCCAACATGATAGAAGTTACATGGAGATAAGGATCTTGCCTTGTTTATTTCTATATTTCCTCCTCCCTCCTCCCACTCAGAGCCTAGCAGAGTTTCTGGCACATAGTAGGTGCTCGCTAAACATGGATGAATGGAATTGAACTGGGTACAAATGGATGTGCTGACACAGGTGGCCTCACCGCCAGCACCAAGAGGTGCCCACTCTTGTGCCTTGCCCAGTGCTGTAGCTTTTCCAGACGAAGGCCACGTCTCTCCTGCTCTTGCTGATCAGCTCTCTCCTCCATGGGGCCTTTGGCCACAAGAGCTGGGAACTTCCTGGGCTGGGAAAAATGTAGTAGGAGTCTCCATGAGGAGACAGGACTCCTACAAGTCAGGAGACAGGACTTGCAACAGCATCTCTCTCGGCTACTCCTCTGACAGAGATGGGGAGTCCTAGGCGACAGCCCACTCCCAATGTCCAGGAAGTTGAGGCCCAGAGCCTCACACCTACCTAGTTTGAAGCAGCTACTCCAAAGGGATGGGACGCGGCTGGCTCCTAGGACACCTGAGGAGCTTGGTAGCTCAGAGCAGAAGACAAAATTGTCCTGGCAGAGAAAGGCTGTCAGGGCTGGGTGTGGTAGAGCAAAGGTCCACCTAAGGATCCAGTGAGTGGTTCTGGGTAGACACCAACTTCAGTTCACTCCACAAGCCACCCAGCGCTGCCTCACTCTGTTCACGTTTCCCCTTGCCCCCATTTCTGCCCATCCTGGGTTCCTCTTCTGATTTCACTCACCTCATCCCCATGGATACTATCAACCCTGGACCTCAATTTCCCCTCATTTCTATCTAATCTTTCTCCTTTCTTTGGCTTCCTTCTCAAATTACTTGCTTTTCCCTGGAGAGATCCCTCTTTCTGTCTGGATTGGTCCCCTGTCATTACCACTTGCAGCTTTGTCCCCAGACCAGGTAAGGTTTAATTCCACTAACTTTCCTATTTCTCACTTTCTGGACACTTTCTTCTTTTTCTTTCCTTTGCTGAAGTATTATTCTGAATTGAACACTGACTAAATAGATAGGGGACCCTGTTTATAGTGGGGATTATTTTTGACTCAGTGATAACCTCCCGCTAGACATATATGGAAGATGGTATTCATATGGTCAGTTTGGGGAAGGTACTATTGCAATAATTACTATTTTTGAGAGAAAAGGTGCCTTGCGACCAGACCTACCTGTACTAAAATCTTACCTATGCCAATTTCCCAGCTGTGTGATCTTGGATACTTATTCTAACTATTTAAACCTTAGTTTGCCCTCTGAATAAAAGGGGCTAATGATTGTTAATTCACAGTGAGTGAATTAATCATTAGTGGTGCCCAATGGGGTCACACTGATGCCCATATACTAAAGGGCTTATTCAAAAGCTAAGCTAAGGACATTTATTTCTACAGGAGGAAGCAAAACCAGCTGGCCCCTCAAATATATATTCTATATTCAAAGACAGGAAAGGCCCATCTTGGTGCAGAGCCCGAAGCTGAGGCAACTAGACCAAGCTGAGGCAACTAGACGAAGCTGAGGCAACTAGACGTTTGTTCAAATCCCAGATCCACAGGGGTGCCCTTGGGCAAGTTGCTTAATCTCTCTGTTTCTTTATCTATAAAGGGAAGTTTACTTAATATAATACCGATCTCAAGGAGTTGCCTTGAGCATTAAAAAAGAAAATTCATATGAACCAGATTAGCATAGCAATGGGCACTATACGTGCTCAATAAATGTTGGCCATCATTACTATCATTTATTATTATTGATAATAAAAGAAGACAGCCAGAAGACCCCTGGGAGTTAGTACCAGGAGGCAGGGTCCTGACAGGCAAATGGCCCTTGTAACTCACTTCTGCCCTGCTCAGTGCTGAGACAACATCAGTGAGGCACAGTATCGCTCTTTTCTTTCCTGGGAAGTATGGATCAGATTTTAAAGGGATTCAGGATCCCCAAACTCTCTGGGAACTGTTGTGTGTCCACTCCTCTTTCTTCAGTCCTCCTGTGGATTAATTTTATTTCTCGGTCATGTGAGATGTTGGGCTTGCACTGAAGATCCCTGAGTTTGTAGGCCAGTGGAGAAAGAGACTCCTTGAGCCTCATTTTCCTTACTTGTGAGGACTAATATTACAGAGGGTTATTGTAAGGATTAAATATGTGCGCAGGCATTCACTAAATATTGACTTAATCTGAATATACTACTTACAAGTTTGTAGCCCCGTCTAGATTCGTCTCCTCAAGGAAGGTAGCACATCCCTCTAATTTGTGCATCCCCCACAGCGCTGAGCACAGGGCTTGGTACTCAGTAAGCACTCAGTAAATATTTGTTGTATTGAAGAGCTATTAAAGTGACTTGAGGAATGGAAAAGAGAATTCGAGAGGAAGGAGCGGGAATTGTTTATCAGGAACAGAAAGGACCGAAGAGTAACTTTAAATAATGTTTCTTATACGGCCGACATTAACTATCTCTATAATCGCCCCTCCTCCTCCCCCTAAAGAGAGACAGAAATTGTAAGGGAGAGGCTTTGAGATAAAACCCCAGGAAGAACTTCCCGAGTCTGTGCATGTTGGGGCAGAAAGAGCGGCAGAGCCAACTCCTTCCCTGGTATGTCCGGGTTTAGGGTGGGAGGGGCAGCGCTGCTTGGAGGCTGGGGGAAGGACGAGATGACCTTTCAAAATCTCTTCCAGTCTCCTGTAGGAATCGTCTGTGCGCCCCACCCCCGCTCCCTCCCTTCCTCCCTCCCACCGACAGCGCCCCCCGTCTCCAAACTGCCCGCACCCCGCCCCTGGCGGCCGCCTCTCGCGGCTCCCGGGGTCCCCAGCTCCCTGTTCCCGGAGCCAGAACCCCGCTCCCGCGCGGCTCCCAGCCCCGCCGCGCCGCCCCCCGCATGCTAATGGCCGGGCCGCCTCCCGCCGCACACAATGCGGGCCAGGGCCGGGGGCGGGGGACCGGGGAGGGGGCGGGGGCCGGGCCGGGGGCGGGGGGGCCGGGGCCCGGCGCATCTCCCCCGGCCCCACGTAACGCTGACGCCCGCGCCGCCGGCCCGCCGCCCGCCGCCGCCGCCGTCGCCCGCTCCGCCGCCGCCCGCCCGGGGCTCGTGAGTAGCCGCTCCCCCCACTCGCGGCCCCCCCCCACGTCCGCCACCCGGTCCCCGCCCCCGACCCCCTCCCCCCTCCCGGAGGGGGGGCTTGCTCCGCGCGCCCGGCTCGGAGCAGGTGCAGGGGGCGGGGGCGGGGGAGGGGCGCCGGCTCGGCCCCAAGCAAACTTCGCCCAGAGCTCCTGGGGGGGCGGGGTGGGGGGTGGCAGCCTCGGAAGCTTGGAGAGCTGGGGGGGGCCCGAGAGAGGGGGGGCCAGGTGGAAGAGCTGGGGGAGCGGACACCAAAGGGGAAGGGCCAGCCCGGGTGGGGGCGGGGGTGGCGAGTGTCTTTGTAGGGGCCCGAAGGCAGGGCGCAAGGGGCCTGGGGGGTGCGGGGCGGCCGAGGCACTAACCTGAGTGGATGCGCACCCCCTGGCCCAGGTAGGGCTGGTGGGGGAGGAAGAAGGAACCCAAACTCTCCGGGAGCACGGGTGGGGGGGTGGGAGGAGGGGAAAGGATGGGGGGTGCTTCCCTTTCTGAGTCCCAAACAAAGTGTCACAAAGAGCTAGGCCGGCGGCAGCAGCAGAGGCGGCTGTAACTCAGCTTTTGTTCTCCTGGCCAGGGGTAGCTGAGCCCTGGCCTCCCTATCTCCCAACCCTACCCGCTATCATCCTGGCTTATCTTCCCCGAGGGGTCCGAGGTGCTGCTGGGAAAACCTCTCAATTGAAATCATAGGTCCTACTGTACTTGCCAACCTATTTCTGGGAGGGGGATTTTCCCAGAGTCTCTCTTGCCCACTCCCCACCAGCTCCCCCACTTCCTAGTCTTGAGGAATGAAGCTCCTATGGGTGCTAAGACTGACTTTTCTAGGGTCAGCTCCAGTTAAGGGGAGTTAGGGCTGGCTACATGGCCCCCTCCTCCAATCCAGGCCCTCTAGAACTTTCAGAATTGGGGTCATGTTAGGACATGCCTCTGAGATAAGATTCACCATAGTGGGTTGGCACCAGGTGAGCAGGTGTACTTTCTTCCCCTTGCCTTCCTGCTGACTGTTTGGAGTCTATGACTGAGGTTCCATGCTTCCAACTCGGGAGAATGAGGAGGGAGGGAAGGAAGGTTTACTAAGAGCTAGGTATAAAAGGCAGGCAAGCTGTGGAGTAGGGTGGGTTTGGAGAAGATATCTGAGTAGTGAGGTGCAAAGGGCCGTGAAGAAGAGACCATAAAAATGAACAACTTTTTTTGTGTGTGATCAAGATAGTCTTGACTCTAGACTACCTAAAAGTTCTCTTTCCTTTTTACCCCATCTAGTTCAGTGGCAATCGTAATTGTTAGCAGACTTGAGTGACGTAGGTTTTTCAACAAAGGGAAAAACATCAACTATTAAAGATGACCAGAGACAGAGACCTAGTTATAGTCAGACCCTAGAAGTCCTGAGCCCCTGCCCCTTACACTTTGACCTTAAACCTTTTTGAGGCACAAAGCTTGAGGGACAAGCTTGGTGGTCCGTTTAGCAGATGCTTCTATGTATCAGTTGTTTCTAAATCTTTTCCCCAACCATTCCATCTTTCTCTACTCAGTAAGGTTTGGGGGTCCACAACCCCTTTCCCACCAGTGCTGTAAGGATAATTGGCCTGTTGCTTTTGAAAGATTTCTGATCCCTGTCCCAGGCCCTGCATCCCTATGGAATCTAAATAAGGGCAAGATAACCCCTGATTCCCAGTAGAGGTGGAAAGTAGGTTAGTGCTACTATCTAGCCAGGTCTCGTGGTGGTGTTTAAGGGCCAACTATAGAAAACTGATTATTTTCCTCTGCTGATACATGCATGACCTAGGTTTCAAGTCAGTTTGTAGAATTTCAGTCCCTGTCAGTGCTTTCCATTATTGAGAAAAAAATCATGGGATCAGACACCTGGAACCTGGTTTGGTATGAAGATGATTCAGGTTTTTTTTTTTTTTTGAGACAGTCTCATTTTGTTGCCCTCAGTAGAGTGCTGTGGCATCACAGCTCACAGCAATCTCCAGCTCTTGGGCTTAGGTGATTCTCTTGCCTTAGCCTCCCGAGTAGCTGGGACTACAGGCGCCCACCACAACACCTGGCTATTTTTTTGTTGGAGTTTGGCCGGGGGGTTTGAATCCGCTACCCTCAGTATATGGGGCCAGCGCCCTACTCACTGAGCCACAGGCGCCACCTTATTCAGGAGATTTTGACTGAGCCTAGGAAAGTCTCTCAATGAGTTTTGTTGATTTTAGGCCATCTTCTGGGGAAACTTTGCCTGCTAGTGAATTCAGCTTCGGTTTGGAATTTCTTATATATTACTATATTTTCATCCTGGAACCTGCTATGTGAAAAGAGGATTTGTTTTTGTTGTTTTGTGGTGATGGTGGTGGTAGTGGGGGCTTTGCCCTAATTCCTGCTTTTCTTGCCTCAGATATGAGGCCAGCTTCCCATTAAGCCTTTTGCTTGCTATCCTATAGACAGTTTTAGGGGCCCTAGAATCATCTCAGAATCAGGGTATGTGTGCGTAGGTTAGTCAGCTATGACCATGCAGTATTCCCAGCTCCCCCCTCCCTGCCATCTGCTTCCTCTGAATATACCAGATTGGCTGTACACCAGGATGTTCCGGGAATCCCCAGGAGAGCAACAGAATGTGATGGACCCAAATATGATGCCTCAGTAACTCATTCCAGGATGTACAAACTGTGACTGTCAGGACACTCCTTATAGCTAATTAAAATTCTTCTAGTTACATCTATTTTCTATTACCTCTGTGTATTTTCAATGATAGCCAGAGGCCAAAATAATCCCTCTGGTACCACTGGGGTTTTTTTCTATGGTTCCCAGTTAGGAATTAAAAAAAAAAAAAAAAAAACCTTAGCTTTTCTCAGTACTTTATCCGTGATGCTAAAATGGCAAACGTGGCCTCTCTAGCTCTTCATAGCTCTCTCTATCTGTGGTACTGAGGTGGCCAAAGTGGCTTCTCTGGTAGCCCACTGCACTCTCCATGGTACTGAAGGAATGGCCATTTGTTTCGACACCTCTCTGGGGTCCTGAAGAGTCTTGTGACACAGAACCACCAAACTTTTCTTCTAGCTGGAAGGAACTATCAAGGTAAATTAGTCCAAACCCCTTATTTTATTTACAGATAAGTAAACTGGTAAGTTAAATGATTTACTGAAGGCTGTAGGGCTATTAATGCTTAGACTGGGTCCACAATAGCCTTGTACCCCTCAGCCCTATTATAATTCACCTTTTATAACATTATTCAGTGAGCCCAGCGAGGCTCTTATTCCCATGAAGGGAGTTTATTTGGACAATCCAGAGGAAGGATGAGAGTGGGTACTTCAGTTTGGAGCTACAGAAAGACAACATATTAAATGGTAGTGGAGGTCATCTAGTGACCCTTGGACAAAAACACTTTCTTAATCTTCTGCTAATTATACTACCATAGCCCAGATTTTGCATGTAACAGGTACCTTCCCCTTCATGGAATCTTACCACATCCACTACATGTTGAAAATGAAGGAAGCCTTGGACCTCCAGAGGCTTTTCTCTCTGCTCATAAGCAGGGCTGACTCTTGGCTCAGTTCTCTTCTATTAAAGATCCTTAAGCTAAGTAATTCTTGAAACCTTTTCTTTCTCAGTAACCCATTTCAGTTTCATAATACATAATGTAAGGAAGTGCTTTGTATCTCAAATATTCTATCTTATGTAAAAAAATAGGTTAGGCCCACATTCATCTAGTCTTGACCAGATACAATCCTAATGGAGGCCAAAAGGTAGACTGGACAACTTCTGGTCATCCTCTCAGGCCTATTTCCATGAATCTTAATTCTGGGGTTGCTTCTAAGTCCTAAGGCTGATCTCCTCTGCAGCTTAGAATCAGGAACACCCCCCACCCCATACTCTTCCTCTCAGTGCTCTTTTCCTTCCTTAGCACTGTAGTCTGCACATCCCAGGCCTAGGGAATTTTAGCCTGGAGAATTTTAACCCCTTCCTGTTCAGAGCATGTGCTGAGCCCCTATCTGTGCAGATGGCCCAGCCCCGCCCCCCATCCCTCACTCCAGCCTCTTGAGCTCAGAGCCAGTGTAATCCTCCTCTTGTGTGAGGGAGCCTCTCCCCTGCAGAGAGGAGGAAAGCCTGCCTCGGAACAGCCCTGGACAAAGGGGCTCAGATGCCCCATCATACTACAGGCTCCAAGGTTTGAAACAAGGGGATGAATCCTATAGGATACTTGCAATTTTTAACCCCTTCCCCAGGCTGGCCATGCCCCTTAACTTCCACTCCTCCCCCAACTCTCTCTTCATTCCCTCTCCCTCTGGCTCTCTCCCCCTTCATGCCCCTCCCCCTCTGTCTGTCTTCAGACTCTCTGTTGCTGGGAGGTGTTTCTCTCCCATGCATGAATGAGTCTCTGTAATGAATGGAAATGAATGGATCAGGAATCCAGGCGGAGGGAGGGAGAATGAGGGGGGGGGAAAAGACAGAAAGACAGGCAGAGGGAAGCAGTGTGGAACCTGGAAGGATGTTTGGCTGGCTGGTCAGTTGAGGGTCTGAGAGCAGCTGGTCCTATTTGGATAACTGGGGACCATGGCAGGCTCACCTCATTTGTTCATCATGCAGCACAATCCAACCCAAATGGGAGGTGTATACTGTGATGGTTTTCCCTACCACCAGAGAGTGGAGTGGTAGTGGTAGTGGTTCTGGACTCAGACATTTAAAACATCTTATTCAGGGAAGAAATCTGTGTTATCAGGGAGCTTTGTGTGCTTGGCAAATTAAAGGGTTCAGTTTCTGACTACAGCAGTCCCTGTGCTTCAGGATGCAAGTAGAGAGAAGGGACAGGTTTTAGGAACACAGGGCGCTAAGATTCTGGGGTAGAGGGTGATTTTTTTGTTCTACTGAAAATCAGGGCTCATCTTTTCCTCCAAATCTCTCTCTCTCTTGCTTTAGCTCCTCAGAACCTGTTGCCTTCATTAGCAGCTTTTCCTCCTCTTCCCTGCACTCCCCAGAACCAAAGAATGTGAAGGGGGTCCATGGAGGTGAGTGAAGCTCTGGCCTCAACAAGTACTTGAAACTACATACGCCCTCCCCATGCCTACCTCTTTCTCTCACCTCCCATCGTTAGAAGTATCTCTGTGGTTCCAACATCTCAATTCCCATCCATCCCCCAGTTTCCCGAGGTGAGCAGCACCCGCTGTTCGTCGTTCAGACCCGTGCCCAACTTCCATCGTGTTCTGGTCCCGAATCCCCTCGCCCTTGCACAGCTCTCCATTCTCCACTCTTTGCTCTGTCCACGTCTTTCTCCACAGGGCTCACGTCCTCGTGCACCAGGCGGCCACTCAGCGCCGTCGCCGCCAGCTTTCGACGGTGAGCTGGATCTGCAGCGCTACTCCAACGGGCCAGGCTCAAGCTCGGGGTCGCCGGGAATGGGAGCCGTGAGCTGGTCTGAGAGTCGCACGGGCGAACGGCGCTTCCCTTGCCCTGTCTGCGGGAAGCGCTTCCGCTTCAACTCCATCCTGGCTTTGCACCTGCGGGCGCACCCCGGCTCCCAGGCCTTCCAGTGCCCGCACTGCGGCCACCGCGCAGCGCAGCGGGCTCTGCTGCGCTCGCACCTCCGCACGCACCTGCCGGGACGCCCACGCAGCCCCGCCGCACGCCTGCTACAGGAGTTGGAGGAGCGCGCCCTACTGCGCGAGGCCCGACTGGGGAGAGCGCGCAGCTCGGGGGCCATGCAGACGCCCCCTACCGCCGAGGGCCCGGCGCGGCCCCAGGCTCCTTCCTCGTCCGCCTTCCGTTGCCCCTACTGCAAAGGCAAGTTTCGCACCTCTGCGGAACGCGAACGACACCTGCACATTCTGCACAGGCCCTGGAAGTGCAGCCTGTGCAGTTTCGGCTCCAGCCAGGAGGAGGAGCTGCTTCACCACAACCTGACGGCCCACGGGGCTCCCGAGCGCCCCCTGGCGGCCGCCTCTGCTGCGCCCCAACCCCAGCCTCCACCCCAGCCTGAACCCAGATCAGTCCCCGAGCCGGAGCCGGAGCCTGAACATGAGGCTACTCCGGCTCCCGCTCCTGTCACTCCTGAGGAGCCTCCCGCACCCCCGGAGTTCCGCTGTCAAGTGTGCGGCCAGAGCTTTACACAGTCCTGGTTTCTCAAGGGCCACATGCGCAAGCACAAGGCTTCCTTTGATCATGCGTGCCCTGTGTGTGGCCGGTGCTTCAAGGAGCCCTGGTTCCTTAAGAACCACATGAAGGTGCACGCCAGCAAGCTGGGTCCACTGCGTGCCCCGGGCCCCGGTTCTGGGCAGGCCCGGGCCCCCCAGCCTCCTGATCTAGGTTTGCTGGCCTATGAGCCTTTGGGGCCAGCGCTCCTTTTGGCGCCGGCGCCTACTCCTGCTGAGCGCCGTGAGCCCACGAGCCTCTTGGGGTACCTGAGCCTACGAGCTGGCGAAGGCCGGCCCAATGGCGAGGGCGCCGAGCCTGGCACTGGCCGCAGCTTCGGAGGCTTCCGCCCACTGCCCTCTGCTCTCCCGGCCCGGGCTCGCCGGCACCGCGCGGAGGAGCCGGAGGAGGAAGAGGAGGTGGTGGAGGCGGAGGAGGAGACCTGGGCCCGGGGCAGGTCGCTGGGCCCTCTGGCTTCCCTGCACTCGCGCCCTGGCGAGGGGTCAGGGCACTCTGCACCCGCTGCGGGGACCCAGGCAAGATCAACCACCACGCAGGGTACGTGGGGACCCTTCTCTCTCCCGGTATCCCTCGTTCTTGGCTGACTCTTAATGCCAACCACTTACCTGCTGTAGCTTCCATGTAGAAAAGACCTTTTATTTCTACTGAGTTTTTCTTTTTTTTTTTTCTGGAGGTTTTGTTATCTGAGGACACTAAAAATTCAACTCCTCGGTCTCCCCTCAACTTGCTGTGTCCCCGAGGGGAAGCAGTCTTTCGTGGGGGTGGTCAGTTGGGTGTGGGGAGGTGCGGCCTACAGAGGATGAAGGGCTCCTCTGACTACCTCTTGGCATGTGTATTGCAGAAGAGAACGGGCTGTTGGTTGGAGGGACCCGGCCTGAAGGGGGCCGGGGGGCCACCGGCAAGGATTGTCCCTTCTGCGGAAAATCTTTTCGCTCAGCGCACCACCTCAAAGTGCACCTGCGAGTGCACACAGGTGAGGGAGACCTCCGGCGGGGCGGGGCCTGGAGGACCGGAAGAAAGGTGTGGGCTGTGGGAAGGTAACCTTTGTTTGGAAGCCATCAGACTGGCCCGAAGTGATTAGTGAGAAACCCCCCTTTATTTTAAATCTAAGCGGGTGAGAGGCAATGTTTTTTCCTGGTCCTGAGAATAAGGTCTGTAAATTGAGCGAAATGTAGGCCGGGGTGTGCAGTGATCACAACCTCGTGATCCTATCCACACACTCTTCCCAGGCGAGCGCCCTTACAAGTGTCCGCACTGCGACTACGCGGGTACTCAGTCCGGCTCGCTCAAGTATCACCTACAGCGTCACCACCGGGAGCAGAGAAGCGGGGCAGGCCCCGGGCCACCCCCGGAACCACCTCCCACTTCCCAGCGGGGTTCTGCCCCGTCGTCCGGAGCCAAATCGGCTCCACAGCCTGCAACCTGGGTCGAGGGCGCAGCAAGTCCCCGGCCTCCTTCGAGCGGTGCCGGGCCGGGGTCCCGTCGCAAACCCGCCAGTCCCGGGAGGACCCTGCGCAACGGGCGAGGCGGTGAGGCCGAACCCCTGGACCTGTCCCTGCGGGCTGGGCCAGGAGGGGAGGCCGGGCCGGGCGGTGCCCTGCATCGCTGCCTCTTCTGCCCCTTTGCCACTGGAGCCCCAGAGCTCATGGCCTTGCACCTTCAAGTGCACCACAGCCGCCGGGCTCGGGGCCGCCGACCACCCCAGGCTGACGCATCCCCGCCCTACGCCCGGGCACCATCAGGAGAGACCCCTCCCAGTCCTTTGCAGGAAGGGGAGGAGGGCCCCGGGCTGTCGAGATCGGGAGAGGCGGGGCTGGCAGGGCAAGAACGGTAGGGAGCCCTTTTAGGGGCGATTAGCTTAGTGAGCTTACCCCGCCGGAGCGGGGGAGCGCTAGAGGTAGTTGGGTAGAGCAGCCAGCAGGGGGCAGCATGGGACCCATATCCCAGCCCCAGGCGGACCAGAGGTGGAGGTGGAGGGGGCGGTGGGCGTAGGAGGGTGGGCGGGCAGTACCCACCCAGCCCAAGGGAGTCACAGTGCCTTAGAAGTGGCAGAGGCGAGGGTCAGAGAACGGGGTCCCAGGGCTGGCAGAGGTTGTGTCCCTGGTGAGGAGCCACTCTGCCAGTCTTTGCTGGTCCATAGGCGTGAGAGTTTATTTTTGTACGAGGGGTGGGGGTGGGGGGCACTGTACCCTTCTTGCCCCATCAGGGGCCCTGTAGACGTCGCTATTTTTGGTACGATTCCTGTCATCCCTGTCGCAGAGTCGTGTCCCCAATAAACAGGTGTCTTGAGGCACAGGCCCCGTGTCTATTATCAAATTCCCTCCTTGGGCTCTTCTGTCCAGGAAATAGTCACCTTTTCTGACACTACCCAAAGAGTTTAATAAGAAATGCAGAACCTGCAGGCTTATGATTCAGTAGCTCTGGGGGGGGCCCAAGAATTAGCATTTAACAAGTGGCCTGGTGGGTTCTCATACATTGTGGCCCGGGAGCCTCAGTTTGAGAACTGCTGGACTGTGCTGGATCCCAGTTTGTCTGTGACCAGCTCAGCCTCCAGAGGGGGGTGCAATGTGGGAGAAGGAACTTCAAAGAGTGCATTGAACTTCTTGGAGCCACTGTGGAGGAGGCACATTCTCCCAGGCTTATGGTCAGTTTTGGGTCAGTAAGAAGAGGAAGATACCTTTCAGCCTTGGTTGTATTTTTTCTGTGTTCTAAGGCTTAGCTGAGGGGAAGTGCTCAAGTTATTCAGATCACCTTTATCTGAGGACTGCTGTAGCTCCTTGGAGACAAAGTGTGAGTAAATACATTTAATATAACAATAGTATTATTATAACAGTAATTACATATATAAAGTCTGTAATTCCCTACCCCACCCTCCTATAATGGTTTGCATAGCTCCATTTCCAGTGATACCCCAGAATGGAGTCACCAGGAACTCCAGTTGACCTGGTAGAGATAAATGTTCTCTGGGAGAATTGGTGGGGTGAGAAGACAATATAGGCTGTCAGGGGAGGGCTGACATGAGTGCTGGCTTGAGGATTGGGAAGGACTGAAAGAGCTAATTTCCTTGGCTCCAGGATGTGAAGCCAAGCAATGTGGCCATTCTGGTTCCTGCAGGAGAAGGCACCAAGCTGGAGAGACTAGAGACAGCAGTAGCAGGGTGATGCTCTGGTCCTTAGACCGCCTCTATGTCTGGGAAGCAGGGGGAAGAAATTCAGTGCTTGTCCAGTCCTCCGTTATGTCTCACTGTCATCCCAGTCCAAAATATGCTGAGAGGAGGGGTTGCAGCCAAGTTCTGGATATTCTCTAAAAAGCAGGAGAGAGGAGAGGGAGATGGGTTGGGAGAGGGATGAAGGTGACTCCCATGCATCTGGGAGAAGGAAGAAAGATACATGCAGGGGGAAAGAAGTATTGGGACTCACTCAGGTTACAGAGGCGTGGTGGGGTCACTCAGGGCTCTAGCATGAGTCTGAAGAAAAGAAACCGCAGTGAATTTAGGGATATATTCATATTCTCTCTCTTACTCTCTTTCTTCTCTCTTCTAAGACTGTTAACTCATCTCTCTTTCTTCCCCAAAGTTCTTGGATTTTCCTATTATAACCCAAGTCCAAAATAGGCTATTGGCATTCTCTCCTTTCCATCCACTGTGCTCCTTATTAAAAATTCCTTTTCACTGGTAACCTTTATGCCTCTCAGCCAGGCCTGGAGGAAAAGAGTGAGACTGGACAATTCACAAGATCACTGTTTCCTTTCCTCCTACCCCCACCCTCAGTCCAATGGGTTGAATATTCAGAAAAGCCCTCCAGGAAAGTAGTTGAAGAGATTACCCCATTCCCAGCCTTATTGCAGGGACTTACCTGCCGGGATAGCCCTAAGATCCCTCCACTGGCCAGAGTGGGAGTGCTGCTCCCAGGGTGGGGGGGTTGCAGGCTGGGGCTGTTTCTTGGTCCTGGGGACACATCTCCAGAAGAGTCAAGTGTTTCTGGGGCTGAAGGGGAAGCTAGGGTGAGAGCAGGGTATAGAACCTCTCCAGATTACCTTAAGCAACCAAGCTGCTCCGTCAAGGAAGAAAAAGCTCCATAGCAACAGGAAGCTGTGAGTCACCATAGCAATCCAGTTCCAAGAGAACCCCCCTACCAAGAGGCAGGAAATTGTCAGCAGCATCATTAGAGTAACCAGGGAAGAAGCGACAGGAAACTATAAGGATTGCTGTGGTGAACCAGGAGGGGTACAACAGGAAGCTGAGGCAGTTTCCATAGAAACCCAAGGAGAGCTAGAGAGAGAGGTACAGAGGAAGTGCTTCTTAGCAACAGGCTGTTGTAAGCATCACCCTAGCAACCAGACGGAAGGCTCTTTTAGCAATGGGGAAGCTGTACATAGTTGTCATGGCAACTGGGCTACTTGGCTAGAAAAAGGAATTGCTCAGCAGCAGGCAGCCTGAACATCACCACGATGACCCAGATGCCGGGAGCCACCCTTGAGAGGTGCCTCACCCAGGGAAATCTGCTTGACGTCCAGATCCCAGGCCTCCTCCTCGACGCGGGCAGGCAGGGAACAGGCTCCCGGGGAGAGACCGGGAAGGGAGGGGCCGGCATGCTCAAAGGATGACACGGCCACGGAGGCCCGGGTGCGGGCGGCTGCAGAGAGTGGGGAGTGAGGTGGTGGGGTGCTGGTGTGGAAAAGTTCTCTTGGTTCCTTGGAACAACCCTCACTTTCACAGAGGGCGCCCAGACAATCCCATAGATGATGGGAAGAAATGCCCACTCATTACCCTTCCTGACTTTTTACCACACCTCCCCATGTATCTTCATTGTTAAGGTCTTGACTTCTGGGGGCCATCCCCCCAACACCCTAGCTCTCACCTCTTCCAGTGAGCAGGGCACTCAGTGTCCGCTCCCCAAGGGCTTTGATGTCCAGGAAGGGTTTGTTCCCAATGCCCATGGAGACCATCTGCTGCACTCGGAGCTCTAGGGAACAGAGACCCTGTTACTAACCTCTTCTTGCCCCTCCTCATCTCCAGCACATCATGGTTAACTCTTTTTTTCTGCTCTTTCCCAAATCTCATCCCTTCCTCATTCTTCTGGTATCTCTTCCTGTCAACTGTTAGAACATGAGTGGTAATGTCAACTGTTAGAACATGAGTGGTAATGATGTTTTGACTTCCTTTTCAGATATCTGTCTCTTCTCTCCCACATGGTGCATCCTGCCCATTGGGCATCCCAACTGCCAACTTTCCTTTCACTACTCAGCCTCTTCCTGTATCTTGGCCATTCAGAGCAAAACTGAAGTTTTTACATACCTTTACAAATACATAACTTCATTTAATCCTCTCTATCATACTAACATGAAGGCATTGCTATTTAATTTTTTTGGTGAGTGGAATGAGATTCAGAGAATTAAAACCAAACCAAAACCCAGCAATAATCCAAAAACCAAAACCAAACCAACCACTAAACAATGAGTCCAGGTCACACAGCAAGTAAGTGGCACTAGTTCATAAACCTGAGTCCAGTGAGCAGTTTCTTATCTTCTTTTACCCAGCATTTTCTTTTTCTTCTCTGAAACTTTCTAGCTTTCTCTTTCTCCTTTGTACACATTAGGCCCATTTTTCTTTTCTTTCTTTTTTTTTTTTTTTTTGAGACAGAATCTCACTATGTTGCCCTTGGTAGAGTGCTGTGGTGTCACAGCTCACAGCAACCTAAATTCTTGGGCGTAAGCCATTCTTTTGCTTCAGCCTCCCAAGTAGCTGGGACTATAGGCGCCTGCCACAATGCCCAGCTATTTTTTCTTTTGCAGTTGTCATTGTTGTTTAGCTGACCTGGGCTGGGTTGAACCCACCAGCCTTGGTGCATGTGGCTGGCGCTGTAACCACTGTGCTATGGGTGCCGAGGCTTTTTTTTTTTTTTTGAGACAAAGTCTCATTCTGTTGCCCCAGGCTGGAATGCTGTGGTGTCATAGCTCACAGCAACCTCAAACTCAGGCTCAAGAGATCTTGCTTCAACCTCCCCAATAGCTGAGACTACAGGAACTTGCCATAATGTCCAGCTAGTTTTCCTATTTTTAGTAGAGATGGGGTCTTGCTCTTGTTCAGGCTGGTCTTGAACTCCTGAGCTCAGGCTATCCACTTGCCTTAGCCTCAGCCTACCAAGGGCAACATAGTGAGATTCTGTCTCAAAAAAAAAAAAAAAGAAAGAAAGAAAGAAAGAAAAGAAAAGAAAAGTGGGCCTAATGTGTACAAATGAGAAAGAGAAAGCTAGAAAGTAAGGATTATAGATGTGAGCCACCATGCCCAGCCACATTAGGCTCTTTTCTCTCTCTCTCAAGCTAGATCTTGAATCTTATAAGTTGTTCCTTTTTTATCCTACACCCCATTTTCCCAAGCAGTCTCCATGTTCTCCAGAAAACTTCCTGCCATAGCCCTGATTGCAAGCACATCTTTCCTATAGCTCTGCCCAGTACCCTTGTTGTGGGCTGCCTGTCTCCATAGCAGCTGGGCAATGGAACTTGTCCACTTGAGTTTGATCTCTGGTGAGGTAGCCTGCAGAGTGTATGCCTCTCTTGCACGCCGCCGCCGAAACCATAGCTCAAAGCAGAGTCCACTGTCCCCAATGTTTTCTGTCAGCCCCATGTCAGCAGTCTGAAGAAGAATAGGGGAAGTGGGAGTGAGCCCTAGGTGGTCTCACATGGGCAAGCTCTGTGCTTAGCCCGGCATCTGGAAGATGTTCAGTAAACATTTGTTCAACATCTCCCATGAGCAAAGTGCTCTACATTTAGTCTTCATAACAACCGTAATTTACAGAAGGGGAAATGAGGCCCAGAGATATAAAGCAACTTGCCCAGGGGCTTATCATAGCTTATTACAGCCAGAACATGTTACTCTAAACACTAAGTTTTTTTCTCTATGCTATACTTTCCCATGAAGAGCTGGAACTAGTGAAAGGGGCAAAATCTAGAAACTCTTAGAATCCATGTCACAGTGTCTGATCCAGGACCAGAGGTTGCTATAAACACCAAGCTTATTTCCCTAAAAGGCCTTCTTCTTGAGCTCTTTAGTTTAGTCAAGGTAAGCTACATACTACATACAGTGTCTTTTCTCATGCACCAGTAACTACCCTAACTCAAAAGGTGTTTGTGTCCTTAAGGGTATTTCCATCCAGACTGGCTTGGGATGCCTTATAATTATTTTGCATGACCAATAAGGAAAACCCCCTGAGGTAGATCAGTGACAGGGACTTCTAACATTTCTAAGACCCTAACTTGACAACTGATTACAGGCCAAAGCCTCTTTTATTTATTCATTTTTTTGAGACAGAATTTTACTTTGCCACCCTCGGTAGAGTGCTGTGGCGTCACAGCTTACTGCAACCTCAAACTCTTGGTCTCAAGTGGTTCTCTTGCTTCAGCCTCCCAAGTAGCTGGGACTACAGGCACCGCCATAATGCCTGGCTATTTTTAAAGATGGGGTGTCACTCTTGCTAAGGCTGGTCTTGAACCTGGGGGCTCAAGCAATCCACCTGCCTCAGCCTCCCAGAGTGCTAGAATTACAGGTGTGAGCCCCAAAGCCCAGCCTCCGAAGCCTATTCTAGATGATGCAGTTTCTGAACCTAGGTTGGGACAGAATTTCCAGAACATCCTGAGTTCTCAAAAATAGCATGACTGCCTGCCCTCTTCCCCACTCCAGGCATTGTACCTTAAAGGCCTGCTTGAAAACAAAAGTCTCTGACCCTCCTTCAGGGCCCTTGAGCTTGCTGAACAGGAGGAGATGCTCAAAGAGAAAGACATGGCGAAGGCACTTCTTTCGGCCACAGATGACAGTGAAGGGGTCCCGGTGTAACAGCTGTCCTTGCTCCTTCAGATCTATCTGGGAAAAGGAAAAGGAAAGGTGGTTGGCCTAAGGGCCCTTTCTGCCTGTTTTATGGGGAATAAAAATAGATTTATAGGGCAAGAGGCCTAATGCACTGGTTCTTAGGCAGTCAGAAAATCGGGGAAGCCTCCACCTAGAATTCAACCACTGATCACTGTGCACAGCACATCTGCTCTAGCTACATAGCCCTGCCTCTGAAGAGGGAAGGTGGCCCTTTTTCTGGCGGTGACGGCCTCCACACGCCAATATGCCCTGCAAAGGATCTTCTCCATCCCTCTCCAGAAGAGGAGAAGAGGAAACACAAGAAGAAGCGCCTGGTGCAGAACCCCGACTCCTACTTCATGGACGTGAAATGTTCAGGATACTACAAAATCACCACGGTGTTTAGCCATGCACAAACAGTGTTGGTAGCTCTACTACCCTCTGCCAGCCTACAGGAGGAAAAGCAAGGCTTACAGAAGGATGTTCCTTCAAAGGAAGCAGCACTGAAAGTACCCTGCTTGAATGAATGGGAAACAATCCCAATAAATGCATTTTGGATATTAAAAAAAAAAAAAAGAAGGGAAGGTGTATTGCACAGTAGGGTTTATAGCCTCCTATAGGGAATCCTTCGTGTGCTGGGGACCCAGGAAGAGAGTCAGCAAAGCACTGAAGGGGAAGTAGGTCTATGCCATACAGGATTCCAACTTACTCTAGATCATCAGGCTGGAAAAGGAGTAGGTAGAAGAGAATAAGGACTATTTTGTTTTTTGTTTGTTTTTTTTTGAGACAGACCCTCAAGCTGTCACCCTGGGTAGAGTGCTGTGGCATCACAGCTCACAGAAACCTCCAACTCCTGGGCTCAGCGAGTCTCCTGCCTCCGCCTCCCAAGTAGCTGGGACTACAGGCGCCCGCCACAACGCCTGGCCATTTTTTGGTTGCAGCCGTCGTCGTTTGGCAGGCCTGAGCTGGATTCAAACCCGCCAGCTCAGGTGTATGTGGCTGGCGCCTTAGCTGTTTGAGCCACAGGCACCGAGCCAATAAGGACTATTTGGGATGTTAAGGAGAAAGTGTTAAGGTAGATAGGGAAAGATAACAATTAGGAAAGGGGGCGGTGCCTGTTGCTCAGTAGGGTGCTGGCCACATACACTGAGGCTGGCGGGGTTTGAACCCAACCCTGGTCAGCTAAAACAACAATGACAATTGCAATAGCCAGGCATTGTGGCAGGTGCTGGTAGTCCCAGCTACTTGGGAGCCTAAGGCAAGAGAATCGCTTAAGCCCAAGAGATTGAGGTTGCTGTGAGCTGTGACACCATGGCATTCTACCCAGGGCAACAGCTTGAGACTCTGTCTCAAAACAAAAAACAAACAAACAAACAAAATAACCCAAAAAGAATTAGAAAAGGAATAGGAGAAACCACAAGGTAGGTGTTGGAACATGGGATATTGGCAAGACATAGCTTTTTTATTTTGTAGATGAAGAAACTGAGGCTCAGTGAAGCTTAGTGACTCAACCAAGGCCACCCAGATGGTGGGAAATTAGAGCCTGGGGCCCTCTGACCTGGAGTCTTGTTCTTTTATCATCAGCCTACACTGCTTCCAAGGGCACAGGGCTAAGTAGTTTGATCAGGAGTGATTGGAGCCACGGCCTCACCTCACAGCCACGCACCGCCTCCACTGCCAGCAGGTCTCTGCCACGGGCTTCTTGTTCCTGGAGCAGCTGCACAGCAGCCCCAAGGGCCTGGCGCTCAGAACTCGGCTCAGGCCCAGCTTCCCTTAGGAGCTCCTCTAGGAGCTGCCCATACCGAGCCAGCTGCTCCAGGGGCTGCTGTAAGGCTCGGGGCAGGTAAGGGCCGGCTTCCAGGGAGCCCTGGGTTAGGGAGGAGAGGGACAGAGATGAGGGGCAGGACTGGGGTGTCTGCAGATCAATCTCTTGTAGGGACAAGGAAGGTGGGTGGTACACTAGGCTTTTGGGTATTGGAGAAGCCCAGATACTCCCAAAGTAAAGCAGAAAATCTTTCTCCCTGGAAAGCAAGCAGGGAGGGGAACTGCAGGAGATACAATTGTCCTCTTTATCTTGAAGGTAAATGGAAGAGAACTCTGAATAATAATCCCTTATACTCTCTGGCTTTTAACTTTTGAAGTCACTTGCACATCTTTTGATGTGAGTGAGCTCTTTTGATCCTCAGAGCTTCCCTGTGAGTTAGAGGTAGCAAACATTGCCCCTATTTACCAGATGTAGAAACAGGCTCAGAGAAATCAAGTCTTGCCCGAGGTCCCTCAGGTGGACTGGATAAAACCCAGCCTCACCTGGTTCCCAGTCCAGGGCGCATCCCACCTTCAGCAATTCTGGGAGGTTATTAGTGGGGGATGTTCCTGGGAGCATCAGGAAAGCTTTTTTCCCCTGAGGGATGTTAAAGTTGGGTGGGTTTTTGGTCTTCCTGGCCCCTCTTCTTTTCCCATAGGGGTTGGAGAAAAGTTTACCTTGGTTGGGGGGCTGAGCGCAGCCAGACCGTTCTCTAGTTTGTGTCTGTGCTTCACATACTGGGCGTAAAGGCTGAACTGATCCCCCTGTGCCAGTAGGGAGAGATAAGGCATCCCCGGTGAGGTCTCTGTAGACAGACTTCTCTCATTCCCTCTCCCCAGCCTCCCTGCAGCCCAAAGGAGGGACAGGTCATTGGGGAGCACTCAGCCTGCTGGGAACGAACTCTCCCTCGTTACTCTGGAGAGAGTAAAGTCCAGACAGCTTGTGTGCAGGAACACAGAGGCTGAGGAGAGGCAGAGGGACCCACAGAACAGGGCTGGGTCCCAGAGTCGCGGACCACACACAGGGTCTAGAGGGCACTGGATACTGAGAGGAAGGATGGATGGATAGGGCTGGGAAGGGTGAAGACTTGGAAGAAGTCTTAGAGGATCACTCACATGGCGAAGGAAGCAAGCCCCAATGCGCAGAGGGTGGGTGGCACAGCCCTGAAGCTCCCGCAGAAAATGTGTCCGGTGGAAACTACGAAGCCTCTCCCGGGCACTCAGGGCAGCAGCCCAGGTGCCACGAAGTTCAGGAGTCAGCTCAGGCCCAGGGGGTGGCACTGGCTCACTCAAAGCAGCCACATACTCCTGTTCACAGGCAATCAGCTCAGACACCAGACGCTGCTGGGTGCTGTAGGTACAACAGGAGTGGCAAAGGGGGTATCACCTGGAGCACAGGAGGGAGCCATCACCCCCAACAGTTGTCATATTCTTGTCCTGCTGAGCAGTGTATCTGCCTCTTGGGCACCAACTGGGCTGGGCTCTCACCTGATGCTTCGCTTGCGCTCCATCCGGGGGGTGCCTACTCCCCAGGGTCCATCTGGCCCTCCGGCCCGGCCCAGCAGCACGTGTTCCCGTGGTGAGCACGTCCTGTCTACCACCTCAGTACTGGTGACCTCCAGACCTCGGATCAGCACTGCTCTCAGGGGCCGGCCATCTGCTTCCAGGGCCAGCTCAGGGCCCCCCTCCTCATAGTCCTCTCCACATGGGGCCAAGGAGCAATGGGATGGCGCTGCCCGTGGTCCAGGGCTGCCAGGGAGCAGCAGGGAGCTGAGGCTGGGTGAGGGGCTGTGGGGGCTTCGCTGGGCCCCTCCACTGCTGGCACTGTCTGCCCGTCGTCGCCTGTGGCCCCGGGGACTCGCCTCCTCTCCCAGCTGTTGCTGAATCCTTCTCTCCAGCTCTTGGCAGCGGGCCCGGCAGCGGCCCCATTCTCGCAGGGCTGCTGGGCTGCCCAGATCCAGGGCTAGTGCCCTCATCTCCTGGAAGGTGCCAGCGCTGGGCTCTGGGGCCCGCCGCAGGGCCAGTGCTGCCAGGACAGCCTCCCGACCTGGCCCAGCTCCTGCCAGCCGAGCAAAGCCCTCATCCACCCACTCGTGTACCTACAAAGCCAACAGGGTCGGGATGGGAGAAACAGGGTGAGGACCTGGGCTACTCCCAAATGCCACCCAACCACAGCTCTTGTCTTCTTGCCCTTGGCTTTCCAATGCTCATCACCCTGCCCATCCTCTATATTCCAGCATCACTGCCTAACCATGTCATTTGGAGTTGGTATGGAGACAGAGTAGCCAAGATAAAAAAGGCTAATACTTATATCAAGTTTATACTTGGCAGGCCCTGTACTAAGTACTTTTACATAATGCCTCATATAATCCCTCAGGCAGTCTTGTGAAGTAGGTCTAGGAAGCACATTCAAGTTTAGTACACCTTGTCCCAGGTCATTCAGCAAGGAGGCAGGAGAACTAGACTGAAAATCAAGGACATGGCGTCCTGCATCCCTGCTTTTAAACTGATTAACATCTCCAGACAGAAAGGGAGGAAAGAAATGGAAATGGTGGGTACAGAAGGAAGAGGCTTTGCACACACCTGCTGGAAGAAGCGCTGTAGACGCAGGGCCCGATGGAGGCCACTCTCGACCTGTTCCAGCCGGTGTTCAAAGATATCCAGAACCTTCTGGGAGGCAGCATCTTCTTTCAGAGCCAGGGCCTCTTGTGCTTGGGCCAGGCGCTCCTGGAGCAGGAAGCTGGACTCAGACCTGGTCCTCACTCCCAAGAAGTTTCCCCCATCTGTCTTCTGGTGCCTGCCCTCCTTCCCTTTCTCACCTGGACCTCAGTGCTAAAAGCCCGGAATCGCAGCTCTGTCTCCTGCAGGGCAAAGAGGGTGTCCCCGGGCACAGCAAAGCTCGCCAGCTGTTCCTCCCCTGGGCCTGAGAGCCACTGCAACACCTGAGGAAGATAGAATGTGAGAGGAGGGGCCCATGAAGAGAAAAGGTACCACCCCAATACTTAGGTGAACTACTGCATCTCATCTGCTACGTGGGGAAGGACAATAGTGTGTGATAATAGTTTCCACAAGGGTCAAGAGAGAAACTGGATAAGAAGTTTTTAGTCAAGTGTCAGACTAAAGGGGAAGCTAGGCTAGCAGGGGGCTGGGTTAGAGTTCCAGGGCTATGTCTGAGTGTGAAATAGATGAAACTGGTGTGATCCAAAGGCAAGACGAAGGTCATTTATATAACCTGAGGACCTGCACTGAGCCCTGGTGAGTGGTGAGCAGGGGACCGAGGAACTAGGCCTGGAGACATCGTCCAGAAAGTGGACACATGAATGTGCAAGTGCGCCCAGCTCTAGCTTCCTATTATGAGGCTCTAGTAACTCTCAGGCTGGTTCTGAGATGTTTGACCAAAAAGGGACAGTCATTTTGTCCTCTGAAGAAAAGCTAGAAACTGGGGTGTAATAGTCCAGGAATGAGAAGTCTGAGCCAGTGCCATTGAGGTGAGGATTGATGAATACATCTTCCTAACTGCCTTGTGAGTTGACTATCATCACCGCCATTCTACAGATGAGGACTTGTGCCTCAGAAGTTTCCCGACTTGTCCAGCGTTGTACACATAAGCAGAACTAGAAGAGCTCAAGCTAAGCACTTCAGATTCTGAATCCTGTTTTTACACAGCGGGGGAAACAGCTAATAATCAGGCAAGCCAATGAAAAGTAGGCGTTGCAACCCCTTGGATACTGGGATGGAGGAATCAGAAAGTCCTCTAGCAGTGATCCTGTGATGATCCTTCCCTGATACACAAATGCAGGTACAGAGGTATTCGCTCACCCTGCTTGGGGATAAGGAGGAACAATCAGATTTCAAAGCCCTCTACTCTACACAGAAGGTAGATAACAAATCCTGAGGGGCTCTCTTAACCCCAGGAGAG
>CAUYRH010130112.1:0-12760 GCA_963574655.1 Perodicticus potto | reverse complement strand
ACATCTAGTCAGGTAACAAAGGTAGCTATGCCCAGCATTTGAAATTCCTTCTCATTCAGAGCAAATTGGTGCAACTTCTTTGCAGCATCATTTGCAAGTATCAATTAGAATTTAAAGTACAAATATTCTTTTTTTTTTTTTAGAGACGGAGTCTCATTTTGTTGCCCTTGGTAGAGTGCGGTGGCATCACAGCTCATAGCAACCTCCAACTCCTGGGCTTAAGCAATTCTCTTGTCTCAGCCTCCCAAGTAGCTGGGACTACAGGCGCCTGCCACAAAGACACCCACCTGGCTGTTTTTTGGTTGTAGTTGTCATTGTCGTTTGATAGGCCCAGGCTGGATTCAAACCTACCAGCTCTAGTGTATGTGGCTGGTGCCTTAGCTGCTTGAGCCACAGGCACCGAGCTTTTTTTTTTTTTGAGATAGAGTTTATGTCGCCCTTAGTAGAGTGCATGGAGTCACAGCACACAGCAAGCTTAAACTCTTGGGCTTAAGTGATTCTCTTGCCTCAGCCTCCCACGTAGCTGGGACTACAGGCGACCGCCACAATGCCTGGCTATTTTTTGATGGGAGTTATCATTGTTTGGCAGTCCCGGGCTGGAGTCAAACCTTTATATGTTTAAGGATGGGGCAAAGGTGGAACGTGTTACATCTTAGACAAATGGGTTCATTTCTGACAGAAGGGCCAGTGGAGCATGAATGTGATAGCTTTTTAAAAATTTCCCATTAGGCTCAGCGCCTGTAGCACAGTGGTTACAGTGCCAGCCACATACACCAAGGCTGGCGGGTTCAAACGCAGCCCAGGCTGGCTTAAGAAAAAAAACAATAACAATGACAATTGCAACAAAAAATAGCCGAGCGTTGTGGCGAGCGCCTGTAGTCCCAGCTACTTGGGAGACTGAGGCAAGAGAATCGCCTAAGTCTAAGAGTTTGAGGTTACTGTCAGCTGTGACACCAGGCACTCTACTAAGGGTGACAAAGTGAGACTGTCTCAAAAAAAAAAGAGGGCGGCACCTGTGGCTCAGTGAGTAGGGCACCAGCCCCATATACCAAGGGTGGTGGGTTCAAACCCAGCCCTGGCCAAACTGCAAAAAAAAAAAAAATAGCCACACGTTGTGGCGGGCGCTTGTAGTCCCAGCTACTAGGGAGGCTGAGGCAAGAGAATCACCTAAGCCCAGGAGTTGGAGGTTGCTGTGAGCTGTGACGCCACAGCACTCTACCCATGGTGACAGAGTGAGACTCTGTCTCAAAAAAAAAAAAAAGTTTCCTGTTAGACTAGGAAGTTTTTAGTAAATTTAAAGTAAACCTTTTGGGCCAGATTTGGTGGCTTACACCTATAATCCTATCACTGTGGGAGGCCAAGGTGGTTGGATTGCCTGAGCTCAGGAGTGCAAGACCCTGTCTCTAAAAAAATAGCTGGGCACCATGGCAAGTGCCTGTAGTCCCAGCTACTTGGGAGGCTGAGGCAAAAGGATTGCTTGTGCCCAAGAGTTTGAGGTTGCTGTGAGTTAAGATGCCATAGCACTCTACTAATGGTGACAGAGTGAGACTCTGTCTCAAGAAAATAAATTAAATAATCCTTGTGACCAATAGTCAGCCCCCCAAACCCTGAAAAATAAGTAATGTCAGTTTCCCATATACTAGATTCCTTTTTCCTGTTTTTTAACAGCTTCCCTGGCCAGACAGTTCCTCTGTCGGGTATGGCCTAGTGGGGAGAATGAGAAGAACATCTCTAATGACCAGCTCCATGCTTTGCTCTGGTAAGATTTGGTCTCTTCCAATAAGCTAAATAGACTTTTTCCACTTTGCTACTGTTGGGATCCTTTGTCTTTTCACAGACTGAGAAATGATCTTTGTGAGGGGGAACTTGAAAGCAATGAACACTATTTGAAATATATGAATCATTAAATCCTCTAGTTTTGTTTTATACTGCCAGCTAATTCCTTATTGTTAAATCAATTCATAGAGAAAATAGAGCAATCTGCAGTTGTATCCGACCTTGTTAATCAATAAGTCAGATATTTATTTGCTTCTCAATGCAGTATCTACTTGGAACACACAGATAGTGTTCTGAAGGCCATAGAGGAGATTGCTGGTGTTGGCGTCCCAGAATTAATCAGTTCTCCTAAAGATGCATCTTCCTCCACGTTCCCTACGCTGACCAGGTAAGGGCATTCTTGCCTCCAGTTTTTTTGATAAGATGAGATCATAGTCATATTGCAATATATGTAGTTTCCAAATAACTACTTCTCATGTTATTCTGATATAGGTGGTAGATATAGTCACTCATTCAACAAAGAGTAGGTACTGTGCATTCCTCCCAAAGGCCTCTCAGCCAACACATATGAGAGGACTTGTTCAGGAATGAATTTTCTGTAGTTACAGTCAGCAAAGGCAATAAACATTTAGTCACCAAACTTCTCCTTACCCGTTCTTCCATCCTTTAAACTTGAGACTATTTTTCCAATATTTTAACTACATTTAGAACAACAAGGTGATTGTTGTAGCTATTCATGTGTGTGTCACCTAATGGATTTGTGTCTCAGAATATCAGTAGTTGTCTTAGACTTGTAGTCTTTTTATCTCATTAGATCCCTTTGGTAATTCTGTGAGATAGGTATCATTACCCCTATTTTACTGTTGAGGAAATTCAGGGTTAGAACGGGAACTTCTCAAGCTTACACAGGCAATAAAACAAATAGAACCAGGACTCAAATTCAGATTCTGTCACCGTTACATCACTCTTCTTTCCATATTACCAAACCACCTTTTGTAAAGTTAAGTCTAGATTGACAGTCCATCTTCTTCGGCTCATTTCTGATCCCTTTCTACTCCCCTATCCTGTTACAGTGGACCTTAGTGAAAGAACATTCAGAAAGGTTGGGAAAGTAATTACATTTGATTCCTGGCTTCATCTCACAAAGTTCTTTCTAAGCAGTGCATCATGGTGTGGACGTATGTGATTTGCCCTCTTCTAGGCACACTTTTGTCATTTTCTTCCGTGTGATGATGGCTGAACTAGAAAAGACAGTGAAAGGTCTTCAGGCCGGCACAGCAACAGACTCGCAGAAGGTGGGTCAGAAACTCCCACTCCAAGCAGAAGCTTGTTTGAGATGCTCTGGGACTTAGCAACCTGCTAACAAGAACTGAGCTATACCATTGAGAGGAATGGCTAGCCAGGAATGGTGCCCTATTTGCCAAGGGAAAATAATTGGCTTAAATCTGTGAAGAGCGAAGTAATTCAAGAGCTGTTTTATTGCTGAGAGTACAGTAGGAGGGTATTTGAATGTGATTCTGAGGTGCCTATATATTTGGCTGCCCTCAGATTCATGAAGAGAAGCTCCTCTACTGGAACATGGCTGTTCGAGACTTCAGTGTCCTCCTCAACCTGATAAAAGTGAGTATGGAGGCTCCTTGACCTGTCTCACCAGCTAACAACAGAAACCAAGGGTCCTGGCTTCCAAAACTGACTCTCCTTGCTCTTCTCTCCATAGTTCCTTAGGACCTGTTCTCACCCCATCATCCATCTTCTCTTGTCCCCCTACCCTTTCTTCATTCCCTAAGCAGTATCCTTTTTATTCCCTTCATACCTCCCACCTATGCCACAGTACTTTAGTGGCCCTTCCACCTGTAGTCCCCACCCCCAACCCAGCTTTCTCTCATCTTCCCTTGGGTCCTCTATGATATGAGCAAACTCCCTCTTACAACCCTGAATGCCTTCATTATTCTTTAAATACGTTGTGTTCTCACATGCTGCATCATTTTTTCTCAGGCTTTTCTCTCAACCTAGAAGGTCATTATCTCTCCTTTCCACCGCTGTCATTCAGTCTTAAGGCTTCAGATCAAGATTTTGGACCTCAATGTCATCTTTTCACCATCCCTAGCTGGAATCAGTTTCTTTTCTTCTTCTTTCTTCTTCCTCCTCCTCTTCCTCCTCCCCTAGCTGGAATCAGTTTTTCTTCTTCTTTCTTTTCTTCCTTCTTTCTCCTTCTTCCTCCTCTTCCTCCACCCCCCTCCCCCCTTCCTCATGCTCCTCCTCTTCCTCCCCCCTTCTGGTCCTCCTCCTCTTCTTTCTTTTTTTTGTGTGTGTGGCATCAGTTTCTTCTTCCTCTATGCTCCTGTCTTCCTTTTTTTTTTTTTTTTTTTTTTCCGCATTTTTTGGCCAGGGCAGGGTTTGAACCCACCACCTCCATTATATGGGGCCAGCACCCTACCCCTTGAGCCATAGGTGCTGCCCATGTCTTCCTTTTCTTTATTTCCTTTTTTTTTTTTTTTGAGACAGACTCTCACTTTGTCACCCTCAATAGAGTGCTATGGCATCATAGCTCGCAGCAACCTCAAACTCTTGGGCTCCAGTGATTCTCTTGCCTCGGGCTCCCAAGTAGCTGGGACTACAGGCCCCTGTCACAACCCCCAGCTATTTGTTTTAGAGATGGGATCTTGTTCTTGCTCAGGGTGGTTCAGAACTACTGAGCTCAAGCAATCTACCCACCTCAGCCTCCCAGAGTGCTGGGATTACAAGTGTGAGCCACCTTGCCCGGCCTTGTCTTCTTTTTCTTGAATCTCAGTTGTGGTGATTACTTTATTCTGCTTTGTGGTTTATTTAACTGATACGCCATATTCATTTTAGAATTCTTTACAGCATCCAGAGCTATGCTTTGCACAGTGAGAAAGTGGTTGAATTGTTTAAAGGAACAGAGCTCAGTTTTGGTTTTTTGTCTTTCACTTCACCAGGTATTTGATAGTCGTCCTGTTCTGCATGCATGTTTGAAGGTGAGTTATTTGCTAGGCCCTGTTTATTATTTATTCTTCCTGTAGATCACTCTAGAGAGTGCCTCTGCTGAGGTGAATTCCCTGATACCTTGCCTACAAGCCAGTCTGCAGAATCTGTGGCAACAGATAGTAGTTTGGGGACAGCAATGGAAATACTTTCCCATGCTAGTTGAATGAGCATAAGAGCCAATTTTCCTAAATTTGAAACTTTTGGTTAGAATCTTTGAACTAGGAGGAATGACTTCAGGGCATTTGAGTTTAGGAGCAGTAGTCACTGTCCTTGTCATTCCTTCCCAGGCGGCAAAAACAAGGAAGGAATGGATGATTCTTCTTTTTTAAAGCCTGTGAGGTGTCCTTATGAATTTGGGATCTGATATCCTGATAATTGCCAAACTCCTCTTGGAGATAGCCCCGATTAGCCCTAGATTTCGTGGTAAACTCAATGGGAAGCATGTTGCTTCCCCACTCCCAATGTTCCCTTCCAAGTGGAAAGCAACCCGTTCTTCTTATCTCCTGGCCTCTCTCCCCCTCTTTACTCACTCCACCCTGCTGTGGTGTGGGAGATGGGCGAGTTGGGGACGAGTGATTTATCTTATTAGAATATTTGGAAATTGGTCATGTGCTTTCTCAGCTCAGTTTTCATCTTGGGAGTAAGTTACCCTGAGAGAGCTGGAATTCCTCTCTGCTCTTCTATGTTCTCGTTCTTAGGCTCAACAAAGCCTCTGTCCATTGGCTGTGTCTAGAGTAGGTAACTGCCCAATTCTGGGGTTTAGTTAGAAGGCCCATTTAGTTTTTTCATTAAGCTACATTCTCCAGATTAACCTTTTATTAACCGAATTTATTATTTACATAAGAAATGAGAAAGTAAAACTGCTGGGCTGGGCAATATTATGTTGCCTCAGGCAGAGGCCTTTCAAGTGAAAGACCTCAGCTAAAGGTCACTACTATGTTTTTTATTTTCAGTATGGACGTCTCTTTGTGGAAGCATTTCTGAAGCAATGTATGCCGCTCCTAGACTTCAGTTTTAGAAAACACCGGGTAAGAGCTGAGATCAGAGAACAAAGACATCCGCTTAAGACAGCAGTTCTCAACCTGTGGGTCGTGACTATATTAAAGGGCCGTGGCATTAGGAAGGTTGAGAACCACTGCCTTAAGAGTTGCTCAAAGGGGAGCGCCTGTAGCTCAGTGCATAGGGTGCTGGCCACATATACCCAGGCTGGTGAGTTCGAACCCGGCCCAGGCCAGCTAAAACAACAATGACAACTACAACAAAAAAAATAGCCGGGCGTTGTGGCGGGCACCTATAGGCTGAGACAAGAGAATTGCTTGAGCCTAAGAGTTTGAGGTTGCTGTGAGCTGTGATGCCACAGCACTCTACCCAGAGCAACAGCTTGAGACTCTATCTAAAAAAAAAGAGTTGCTCAGAAGATATGTCCACAGTGACTTCTGGGTCGGGGCTGGGGTGGGGGAAGTAAGTCCCCTTGCCCATATTCTGTGCTACAGTCCTCCTTGGGCTCCTCTGGTACTCTTGAGTTATAGCCAGAAATGCCCAAATAAGACTGAATATTACAAAGTAGGCTGAGCTTTTCAGACCCACTTTGGTTCAAACCCACCTTTCTACTTAGACGCTAGACCTGAGGTGGTGATTCCTTTTAGCTTTATGTTATTGTGCTGCTGCATTCCCAGGACCTCATATGTCAGGGTGTCATTTTTTTGTTTTGTGCTTCTCCAGGTCTACTCTCAGGAGTGATTAAAACAAGAACTCCTTTGTATTATAAAACCCTTTGTTACTGTCATGAATAGTCTTGATAGTTTTTTAGCTAAGTGATACCCAGACTAAAGTAGTAAAGTAAGGATGGAAACGTGATTTTCTGTACATACTTAGTGAATTGAACTTTGTAGAACACACACTGTATTTGGTTCATCCCTCAGAGCCCAGAACAAGAGAGGGGAGATGGTATTTTATCCTAATATTGCAGATGGGAAAACTGAGACATTGTAATGTACTTAAAACTAAAATCCAGGTCTTAACAATTCTTTAGATGTGCACAAGGGACAATAGTGGGATGGTTGAGAATAAGAGGTGGTCAGCATTCCTCCTATTTAAGGGCCAAAGGAAAATGATTATCAGCACAGTCTAGGAACTGTAGAGTTTATCCTCTTTAGAGCCCTTGATTGCAAAGATATCTTGCATCCAGAATCAAATTAGAACATTTAATACATCACTTAATGAATTTTTTGGTTATAGGAAGATGTTCTGAGCTTACTGGAAACCTTCCAGTTGAACACAAGGCTGCTGCATCACCTGTGTGGGCATTCCAAGGTGAGAGGGGAAGCAGGTCCTGTCAACAGCTTGCCTGTTTCTTAAATCTGCATTTGTTATTGGGAGTTCCACAGGCCACAATTACTACTTTCTTTTTTAAGCTTTCTAAAGCCTCTATATCTAGGGCTGTGTCCAAAGACCGTTCTTTCAGAGCAGTCACATCCTTAGTTATTGATTACAACTGGACAATCATCTGAGGGAAATTTCTGCATCTGCAATTTGAATCTCACTCCATAGCTCTATTTCCTCTAGAAACTCTTCTTGGGTGGGAGACATAGAAGGGTGGTGAATGTATTACTGCCACAAAGTCCTCTGTGTAGAAAGACTATAATGTAAGTGATGGCTCTGCAGGAGACAGGAGATGGCTCTACAGTAGCTATCTTAGAGGCTTTCAGCTATGCTATTTACTTGTCAAGTAATGCCTCTGTCTCTTGTAAGAACATCTTAGCATTAAAAGACTTTTCCACTTGAAGCCTCCTTACAGTTGAACGATGTCGCTTTTTGTCTGAAGGAACACAGAACCCTAGAGTTCTGTAGTCACTTGCAAACCAACTGATTCATTGATCACATTCCTATTGCTGTTTACCCTCCTGGTTCTAAGTTTAGTAGGTGTCAAACAATAGAATTTTAAGGATTCTATCAGTTAAATAAAGCTATTTCCTGTGGTTTAATATCATTATAATATATGTTCAAGAATATTTTAGGTTGGCAGCGCCTGTAGGTCAGTGGGTAGGGTGCTGGCCACATACCCAGGCTGGTTCAAACCCAACCTGGGCCAGCTAAAACAACGACAACTGCAACAAAAATAGCCGGGCATTGTGGCAGGTACCTGTAGTCCCAGCTACTTGGGAGGCTGAGGCAAAAGAATCGCTTAAGCCCAAGAGGTTGAGGTTGCTGTGAGCTGTGGCACCACAGCACTCTACCCAGGGTGACAGCTTGAGACTCTGTCTCAAAAAAAAGTTTTTTTTTTTTAGGTTAAGGCTGGGTACAGTGGTTCATACCTGTAATCCTAGCACTCTGGAAGGCTAAGGTGGGTGGATTCGTTGAGCTCAGGAGTTCAAGATCAGCCTGAGCAAGAGTGAGGCACTATTCTCTACTAAAAATAGAAAAACTAGCTATATATTGTGGCAGGTGCCTATAGTCCTAGCTATTTAGGAAGCTGAGGCAAGAGGATCTCTTGAGTCCAAGAGTTTGAGGTTGCTATGAACTATAGTGCTACAGCACTCTACTCAAGGTGATAGAGTAAGACTCTGTCTCAAAAGCATATTGCAAGGGTACAAGTCAAATCTATCAAGTATTGGACACAGATGTCTTAACACTGTGATTAAGTAAATGAGGTGAAAGCTATGTTGATGAGTAAGATGTAAGCACTCTAATTTGTACAAATAACACATTGAATCCCACAAAGGCATAAATGTATTCATGATCTATGTATATATGACTTAATAAAAATAAATAAGGCTTGGCGCCTATGGCTCAACTGGCTAAGGCACCAGCCACTTACACCTGAGCTGGCGGGTTCGAATCCAGCCTGGGCCTGCCAAACAACAATGACAGCTGCAAGCAAAAAAATGGCCGGGCATTGTGGCGGGCACCTATAGTCCCAGCTGCTTGGGAGGCAGAGGCAGGAGACTTGCTTGAGCCCAGGAGTTGGAGGTTGCTGTGAGCTGTGATGCCACGGCACTCTATCCAGGGTGACAGCTTGAGGCTGTCTCAAAAAAATAAAATAAAATAAATAATTAATTAATTAAAATTAAAAAAACTTTTAGGTGAATTCATTGATGACTGGTCAATAAGAGGTTATGAAGAGGATGAGAGGTGTCGTTATGTCTTCTAGGCTTTGAATTTTTTAGCTGCCGTTATTTTTGGAATACTGTGCCAAACTACTGCTCTTCGATGGAACTTATCTTTGGCCCACATTTGCAGGGCTTATGCTCTTATCAGTGTTTAAGGCATTAGGAATTCAAAAGGTTCATGATGAACTCAGATGAGATGGGTATATTTATTTTCATTCAGATTCACCAAGATATGAGACTCACCAAACATGTCCCTTTGCTCAAAAAGACCCTGGAGCTGTTAGTTTGCAGAGTCAAAGCCATGCTTATCCTTAACAACTGCAGAGAAGCTTTCTGGCTGGGCAATCTCAAAAACCGGGACTTGCAGGTAAGCTGTGGGCCCTACTGTTCTTTGTGAAAACGTCAGCAGGTACGTAAAGGAGGTAACCTAATCCTTGCTCTCTCAACAAGACTCCTTTTTTCTTAAGTCTTGGGCTGGTTAGCTCTGGTTAAACTACATTTTTTATGGCCCCTGATCACAGGCTGCACCCTTTAGCAATAAAGGCCCTGAAATATGCCTTTGATAATAAACAGTGCCTCAGGCTCAGCGCCTGTGGCTCAACGGGCTAAGGCGCCGGCCACGTACATCTGAGCTGGTGGGGTTCGAATCCAGCCTGGGCTGGATTCAGCAGTAAGTGAGTGGGGCCAGGGTTTGAGTTTAAACAGTCCTAATCCAGAGTTGATGTCATTAAACCACTTGACTATACTGACTTTCAGCCTCTGCACAGCCATTCATGGTTTGCGTATTGGTGCTTATATACTTCAAGGTATTATAGGAAATTTTAGAACCATGTTTAACATTAACTGAAAGAGCCCACAATATAATCTGGCTTTGTAAAATCTTGTATAATTCTAGAATACAAAGATGGACCTTTTATTGAACTACTTATTGTAGCAGAGCGAGGTTGAGTATACCTTCTCTAGATGTTGAATCACAGCTTGGTGTCCGTGTTTGACCATGTTTTGAAGGCTAGAATATCTTCCATTGTATTGCCTATAAACTCAGTCTTTCTCCCTAAGATCCCAAAAGTGATTGTTATAACCCACCATTTTTCTTGTCCATTCACATTTAGGGTGAAGAAATTATATCGCAAAATTCCCAGGAGAGCACAGCAGATGAGAGTGAGGATGACACATCATCCCAGGTCTCCAAAAGCAAAGCAAGAGAGGTATCTCTGCAAAAAGCCCTGGAGTCTGGCATTAATTGTTGCATGTTGTTGACTATTTTAAGTTGCTAGAAAGAGCAGAACTTTGCTTGCTTCTGTTTATTATAAAATATTTTGCTGCCTGGCTCAGCAGTTAGAGCGCCAGCCACATACACCGGAGCTAACAGGTTTGAACCCAGCCTGGGCCTGCCTAACACCAATGACAATTACAACCAAAAAGTAGCCAGGTACTGTGGCTGGCACCTGTAGTCCCAGCTACTTGGGAAGCTGAGGCAAGAGAATCGCTTAAGCCAAAGAGTTAGAGGTTGCTTTGAGCTGTGACATGACAGCATTCTACAGAGGGTGACATAGTAAGACTCTGTCTCAAAAAATATATATATATTTCCGTGCCCATCTCCATTCCTTCCAAAAAACTGCTTATATAAATTTGTAGGGCCCAGAAAAGACAATCACAAAATCTTAGAATCACTCAAGAGCATCTCAAGTTGTGGCATATTTATGAAGTTGAAGATTCCCCTCCATTATAGCCTCCTATTTTCTGTGAATTCATATCTGAAGCCTTTTAAACAGGAAAAAAGAAGTCAAAGCATTCTGTATGTTGAAAGGAATGAGTTAAACCATTTGAACATGTTTGAACACACAAAAATAGAAATGTGAAAGCCAAAGCAGAGTCAGAAGCTGCCACTGTAGAAAACTAAAATAAGAATAGAGGTCCTAGCTCGGCGCCTGTGGCTCAGCGGGCTAAGGCGCCAGCCATGTACACCTGAGCTGGCGGGTTCAAATCCAGCCCGGACCCACCAAACAACAATGACGGCTGCAACCAAAAAATGGCGGGGCATTGTGGCGGGCGCCTGCAGTCCCAGCTACTTGGGAGACAGAGGCAAGAGACTCGCTTTAGCCCAGGAATTGGAGGTTGCTGTGAGCTGTGATGCCACAGCACTCTATCCAGGGTGACAGCTTGAGGCTCTGTCTCAAAAAAAAAAAGAATAGAGTTCCTTATTTTTTCTATGGTACAGATGCTTTTGAGAACTTCAGGGACCTAAATAAAAATCTGTACATTTATAAATTTTGCTACAATTCAGATAGGTTATGGACACCAGGAAGTTCAGATTTAAGAACTCTTGCCATGGCTCAGTGTCCGTAGCTCAATGGTTACGGCACCAGCCATATACACTGAGGCAGGTGGGTTTGAACCTAGCCCAGGCCTGCTAAATAATGATGACAATTGCAACAGAAAAATAGCCAGGTGTTGTGCGGGTGCCTGTAGTCCCAGCTACTTGGGAGGATGAAGCAAGAGAATTGCTTGAACCCAAGAGTTTGAGGTTTCTGTGAGCTGTGATGCCACGGCACTCTACCAAGGGTGACATAGTGAGACTCTGTCTCAAAAAAAAAAAAAAGAAAGAATTCATGATGTCAAGAATGGGAAGCTAGAGCTTGTGACTCTTGCCTATTATCCTAACTACTCTGAAGGCTAAGGCAGAAGGATTTCCTGAGGCCATGAATTTGATCCAAGCCTGGGAAAAATGGCAAGACCTTGCCTCTTAAAAAAAAAAAAAAAAAAAAGGCTCGGCGCCTGTGGCTCTACGGGCTAAGGCGCTTGCCATGTACACCTGAGCTGGCGGGTTCGAATCCAGCCTGGACCCGTCAAACAACAATGATGGCTGCAACCCAAAAATCGCCGGGCATTGTGGCGGGCGCCTGTAGTCCCAGCTACTTGGGAGGCAGAGGCAAGAGACTCGCTTGAGCCCAGGAATTGGAGGTTGCTTTGAGCTGTGATGCCACGGCACTCTATCCAGGGTGACAGCTTGAGGCTCTGTCTCAAAAAAAAAAAAATTAGGGAGGCTAAGTGGCTGGGGCATCAGCCATGTACACAGGAGCTGGCGGGTTCGAATCCAGCCCCGGACTGCCAAACAATGACAACTACAACCAAAAAATATATATATATAGCCAGGTGTTGTGGCAGGTGCCTATAGTCCCAGCTACTTGGGAGGCTGAGGCAAGAGAATCGCTTAAGCCCAAGAGTTTGAGGTTGCTGTGAGCTATGACGCCACAGCACTCTACTGAGGGCGACATAGTAAGACTCTGTCTGGAAAAAAAAAAATAAAAAACAACTCTTGTGCTTAAGAGATTCTCTTGCCTCAGCCTCTCAAGTACACCACAATGCTTAGCTATTTTTTGTTGCAGTTGTCATTGTCATTTAGCTGGCCCAGGCCGAGTTCAAACCTGCCACCCTTGTTGTGTGTAGCTGGCACTGTAACCACTGTGCTACAGGCACCAAGCCTTTTTTTTTTTTTTTTTTTTTTTTTGCAGTTTTTGGCTAGGGCTAGGTTTGAACCTGCCACCTCCGGCATTTGGGGCCAGTGCCCTACTCCTTTGAGCCACAGGCACCGCCTTTTTTTTTCTTTTTTTTTTTTTTTGAGACATAGTCTTACTATGTCGCCCTCAGTAGAGGGCTGTGCTGTCACAGCTCACAGCAACCTCTAACTCTTGGGCTTCAGCAGTTCTCTTGCCTCAGCCTCCCAAGTAGCTGGGACTACAGGCATCTGCCACAATGCCTGGCTATCTGATTTATTTTAAAAATGCTTGGTTTAAAATCTGTCATTGGCTTTAACAACGATCATAGTAGAGTCATCCTGTGGGAGCTGTATTCATGGGGGTCACCCA
>CAUYRH010130111.1:0-77866 GCA_963574655.1 Perodicticus potto | reverse complement strand
TTTGTTAGGTTAATTCCCAAATATTTCATCTTCTTTGGTGCTACTGGGAAAGGAATAGAGTCCTTGACTATTTTTTCAGCCTGGATATTGTTGGTATATATAAAGGCTACAGATTTATGAGTGTTGATTTTGTAACCTGAGATGCTGCTGTATTCCTTGATCACTTCTAAGAGTTTTGTAGTAGAATCCCCAGTGTTTTCCAGATATACAATCATATCATCTGCAAAGAGTGAAAGTGTGATCTCTTCTGACCCAATATGGATATCCTTGATCGCCTTTTCTTCTGTAATTTTAATGGCTGAAACTTTCATTACAATGTTAAAGAGCAGTGGCGACAATGGTCAACCTTGCCTGGTTCCTGATCTGAGTGGAAATGATTTCAATTTAACTCCATTCAATGAGGTATTGGCTGTGGGTTTACTGTAGATGGCCTCTATCAGTTTAAAAAATGTCCCTTCTATATTAATTTTCTTAAGTGTTCTGATCATAAAGGGATGCTGGATATCATCAAAAGATTTTTACGTATCAATTGAGAGAATCATATGGTCTGTGTTTTTTAATTTGTTTATAGGCTGAATTATATTTATAGATTTATGTATGAACCAGCCTTGAGACCCTGGGATAAAGTCCACTTGGTCATGGTGTATAGTTTGTTTGATGTGTTGCTGGATTTGATTTGTTAGGATATGGTTGAATATTTTTACATCAATATTCATTAGTGATATTGGTCTATAATTTTATTTTCTTGTTGGGTCTTTTCCTGGTTTGGGGGTGAAGGTGATGTGTGCTTCATAGAATATATTGGGTAGTATTCCTTCTTTGTCTATATTTTGAAAAAGATTGAGTAATACAGGTACTACTTCCTCTTTACAGGTTTGGTAGAATTCTGATGTGAAGCCATCTGGTCCTGGGCTTTTCTTTTTAGGCAGATTTTGTATAGTTGATGCTATTTCAGAACTTGATATAGGCCTGTTCAATATTTCCACATCATTCTGGCTAAGTCTTGGAAGGTGGCACGCTACCAAGTATTGGTTGATTTCCTTTAGATTTTCATATTTCTGAGAAGTATTGGTCTATTTCCTTCAGATTTTCATATTTCTGAGAATAATGTTTCTTGTAATATTCATTAAGGATTTTTTGAATTTCTGAGGAGTCTATTTTTATTTCATCTTTACCATTTCTGATTGATGAAATTAGAGATTTTACTCTTTTTTCCTGGTTAGGTTAGCTAAAGGTTTATCTATTTTATTGACATTTTCAAAAATCCAACTTTTTTGCTTTATTGATCTGTTGTATAACCTTTTGTTTTCAATTTCATTTAATTCTGCTCTAACTTTGGTTATTTCTTTTCTTCTGCTGGGCTTGGGATTGGAATGTTCTTCCTTTTCCAGTTGCTTGAGATCTCCCATTAAGTTGTTAACTTCCTCTCTTTCCATTCTCTTGACGAAGACTTGCAGTGCTATAAATTTCCCTCTTAGGACTGCCTTTGCAGTATCCCAGAGGTTCTGATAATTTGAGTTTTTATTGTCATTTTGTTCCAAAAATTTGGTAATTTCCTTCTTAATCCCGTGTATGACCCATCTATCATTCAGCATAAGGTTATTTAGCTTCCATGTTTTTGTATGTGCATGCAAATTCCTGTTGTTACTGAGTTCAAATTTTATTCCATGATGCTCTGAGAAGATGCAGGGAATTTCTATTCTTTTAAATTTGCTGAGGTTAGACTTGTGACGTAAGATGTGATCAATTTTGGAGTATGTCCTGTGGGCTGATGAGAAGAATGTGTATTCAGTTTTGTTAGGATGAAATGTTCTGTAGATGTCAGTTAAATCCAAATGTTGAATGGTTAAGTTTAAATCTAAAATTTATTTGTTTAGCTTCTTATTGGAGGATCTATCCAACACTGCCAAAGGAATTTAAAATCTCTGAGTACTATGGAGCTGGAGGAAATCAAGCTGCTCATGTCTGTTAGAGTTTCTCTTATAAATTGAGGTGCATTATGGTTGGGTGCATAAATATTAATAAGTGAAACCTCATCATATTTAATATTACACTTAACAAATTTGGATTGACCATGCTTATCTTCCTTACTTTTGTTGGTTTAAAGCCTATTGTATCTGTGAATAAAATTGCAACACCTGCTTTTTCCTGCTTTCTATTTGCCTGGAATATAGATGACCATACCTTTACCCTGAGTGTATATTTATCTTTTAAGCTAAGATGAGATTTTTGTATGTAGCTGATATCTGGCCTGAGTTTTTGTATCCCATCAACCTACCTATGCCTCTTTAGAGGATAATTTAAGCCATTCACATTAATTGAGAATATTGATAAGCCTGGTAGAATTTTGGGTATTGAGTTTTTCAAAGTCCAGTGGAAATTTTCCATCCTTTCGCCACTGTGGAAGTTGGAATTTGATCAAAAGTTTCTGAGTGAGTTTACTTTTGTGGTGGAGGGTTGTGCTGGTCATTATGGAGGATAGGTTTGAGAATATCCTGGAGAGCTAGTTTAGTTATGGCAAATTTCTTCAACATGTGAATGTCATTAAAGTATTTAATTTCTCCATCATAAATGAAACTCAGTTGACCTGGATACAGGATCCCGGGTTGAAAGTTATTTTGTTATATGAGATTAAAAGTCAATGACCACCCTCTTCTAGCTTGAAAGGTTTGAACAGAAAGATCTGCAGTCATTCTAATATTCTTTCCCTTGTAGGTTATGGTTTTCTTATGTTTGGCTGCTTTCAGAATTTTCTCCTTCACATTAACTTTAGTGAAGTTAATTATGATATGCTTAGGGTATGTCTTATTCAAGTTGAGTCATGCTCAGGTTCTAAAACTGTCTGCTATCTGAATTTCAGAATCTCTTGGCATGTCTGGAAAGTTCCCTTTCATATTCTTATGAAGAAGAGCCTATGTGCCTTGTGAAGCCACTTTGTCACCTTCGGGGATTCCTATAAGGCAAATATTAGTTTTGTTCAAATTATCCCAGAGCTCTCTGGGAAAAGGATCTATTTTTGCTCCCCATTTTTCTTCCTCTTTGAGAGTTTGGGAGCATTCAAAACCTTTGTCTTCAAAGTCAGGAAGACTTTCTTCAGCTTACTCCATTCTGTTACTGAGGGATTCTACTGTATTTCTCAGATCTTTGAGCACTGCAAATTCTTCTCTCAATGTGTCAGTATTTTTGGTGATTTTGTCTTAAATTCATTGAATTCATGAGAGAACTTTTTAAATGTTCCTTGAATTTATAATTCAATTTTTACCTCTATTCTATTAATCTTATTTGCAATCCAAATTCTGAATTCAATTTCTGACATCTCAGCCATCTATTTATGAATGGGATCTTCAGTTGTGTCTGCCAAATTGTTCCTTGGGGGTGTTGATCTACTCTGGTTATTCATGTTACTGGAGTTTTTCTGGGGATTCTGCCCCATGATTATTTTATACCATTTGGCTAGATGAGCAGATAAGGTGAAGTTTTGTGCATGTGTGTGTGACTCCTGAAGTAGTGATTAACCAGTCATTTACCCAAAAGCTGGGACTGGTGTCTGTACCTTTCCCCCTAGAGCTTTGCTAAGGACCTGTACAGTGCCACAGCCTGAGACACTGGGGACCTGCTTGGTGTGGTGGGGCTAAGTGGCTCTATCTTGTTTTCAGCTGGTCTCTGTCCTACCCTAGTGAATCAGTTGAAGTCTCAGCTGTGGAGAAATACCAGCAATTAAATCACCCCACCCCCAATAGGCAACAATTGAAAAGGAAAATCAAACCTTCCCACAACCACACATCCAGGATACCACTTTAGATAGTTCTTGGGTGATGGCCCAGTTCAAGAGGTCCAAATCAATTGTCCCAGTCAGCACTGGTCTCAGGTGGGAGAGTTCAAATGGTCTCTGGCAATAGGATAGCAGGTGTCTGCTGTGAGGTCAAGTATGACTCACTCTGGTGCTCTGTGAGGTGACAAGGACCCACCCAGCTAATAAATTACTCTGGGAAGGTTGATCCCTCCTTCTCCACCTTGCACCTCTGTTACATCCAGTCACTGGTAACCCCACAGGGCTGTGACCCAGTTCCCTCCAATGAGCAGATGCTCCAGGTGTTTGAGCCTATCTAAGTCACAGAGAGTTCTTATTTTTCTTGGCCAGGCTGCCTCTCTCTACTACTATCCAGCAGGTGGAGGGGAGACCTTACAACCTCAGGGGCTTAATGGAGGCTGGGGTGGTTCACTCAGTTCCAGTCCCACCCCTCTTTGATGTTGCTGACAGAACAGAACAACTTCACAAAATTTGTTTCTGTCCTGGCTATATTCCCCTGCAGATCAGATGCTGTTTGAGTTCACAGAAACTGCCACTCAGCCCAGCCTGCACCACAGCCTGGTCTCGGCTACAGTTTATGTTGGGGCGGGTACGGTCAGAACTCACACTCAGCTGTCAGCTCCAGCCTCTGACTGCCTGCCTTTCTCTTAGTTATGATCCCTTGAGTGCTGGGTGTGTCTGAGTCTCAGTAAAGCAGTCCTTTACTGGGTCAGCCCCACTTTGGGAGTCTGCTGTCTCTAGGTGTTCATAATCTAGTCCCCATGCTCTGCTAGGCTGGTATGCTTCAGGCATACCCTTTATTCACGGGGCCTGAATTTCCGTCCCAGACCTGTTCTGCCAGTGGCTGCCACCAGAGAAGATGCCTGGGTTCCTCTGGGTGCCCAGAGAGACAGAGAGTGTCCTTCAAAAATATCCTCAGGGGTGTGAGCCCTATAGTTCCCAGCCTTGTGGCTGCTGCTCTATGCCTCGGGGCATCACCTCTGCTGTACGATCCCTCTCAGTTGACCACTTCCCCACACTCCCATGCTGCAGAATCAGCATAGATCAGCAACAGCCCATGTCCTGTCCACACCTCTTGAGAAAATGCCCAAGAATCTGGACTCCATGGGGGACAGGCTTCCAGACCTTGGGGTGAGAGTGGAGGGGATTGCTGGGAGTTCAGAATTGCAGGTAGAGAATATATACAGTTTTATACAGTTTTATGCCTGTCAGGAGAGTGCCATGGTACCCTAGTATAGGAAGGAGGTTGAGTTTTTAGAGGGTCTCTCCTGTGGGATAAAATGGAAGGAGATTTGAACTCTGCTCACTTGTTTGTATGGAGTATACTGTGAGCTGTTCTCATGGGGGTGGGGACTCCAATCTGCTTGGAGATGGATTTTGTCCCTTTTGTTTGTATCTTTGGGGTCGCAGCTAACCTCAACAGGGTTGATGTGCATTCTTCAACCTTCTGTCTTGGCTCAGATGCAAACCATTGGTTTTCTTGCTAAATTTCTGTCCTTTACCTCTTCTTCTGGATGGTAGCCCCTGTGGAAAGCTGGCTTCAGTTGGCCATCTTACCTCTGCCCCCAGTTGCATTCATTTTAAGGAAAAAATAGAAAAGGGGTCACTGAATACAAAACTTGCTTCTCTCCACTTCTCTTAGATCCAGATAAGTCTCTCTGGAGTCTGTATCTTAACTATTTTCCTTTTAAAAAAATTTTTATGAAATCATAATTGTGTACATTAGTACAAACATGGGGCACAATGTGTTGACTTCATATACAATCTGAAATATTCTCATTGAACTGTTTAATAGCCTTCATGGCATTTTCTTAATCACTATATGTAGACATTGGTATTCTGCATTTAGTAAGTTTCACCTGTACCCTTCTAAGATGCACCATAGGTGTGATCCCACCAATCACCCTCCCTCCACCCATTCTCCCCACTCCCTTTCCCTCTCTTGCCCTTTTCCCCATATTCTTGTGCTGAACTGATGCTTTGGTAACACTGGGTGACTTTGCAGTGGTGTCACTCACTGTTTTGCAAGTTTTATTCACTATTTCACCAAGAGGTGATGAAATACGGTTTATAACATAATATAAATAGACAGTGAAGGACTAAACAGGAAGAACAGTACTTTGTGAGAACCTAATATTACATAGTTTCACTCAAAAGTACTTAAATTTTGGATCTTGCTTTTGTTTACCATTGAGTAATAAACATTTTCAGTATTTGGGAAATGATGAAGGGAATTTCCTACATTACGTTATGTATTTGTATGCTTTGTAAAGGAATGCAGGGGAAGAAAGCTTTACAGAACAATTTCAATTTCTATGGATGTCTGTGGGGAAAAATTAGAGATGTTCATAAAAAATTCAAGGACTACCATAAAGAGAATTTGTTAGAAAAAATAATAAAAGTTCACATCATAATAAGAGGTAAGAAAAAAAGCAGGAGCAAAAAAGTAAAAGGTAAACAGAAAACTATACAAAGATGAAAGAAGTAAGTTCAAATACGACAGTTATAACAATAAATATAAACAGACTAGGTTTTAGAGGGAGATAGTATCAGATTTGGTTTTAAAATAAAAGAGATATATACTATTCATAAGAGATACATTTCAAGCAAAAAAGAAAAACCATGTTTACAACAAAATAATTGGAAAAATACAGTTGACAAATACTATACCAAATAACATTACTATCACAAAAATAGAATTAAAGAAAAGGTTACTAAGACAAGTAAAGGTAATAAACTATGTTTTTATAAAAGCCACTCAACCATATCTTCAAAATATTAAGGTGAAAAACTGATATTTATACAAGTTTAAAAATCTACAGAAGGATAGATTTAAATCCACCTGCAGAAAATACTGGCTTAAATAAAATAGAGAATATAATATAGTTTGGAGATTGGTGTAAAAGATCCAAAAGTACCAGTTTTATACTTTTCATAATAGGGATATATTTTTTTCATTATTTTCTACTTCTCTTCAAGTCAAAGAATTTCTCCTTAAGCATATGTCATATAATTCTGTCATCTTTTGTAAAAAAAAAAATAAATAAATAAATAAATTTGAACTATCAGTTATCTTTTGTCATTGGAAGAAAGAAAAGTTATTCAAACTGCATCCTACTCTGCTTACATTAAACTCAACTCGAACACAGTTCATTTTCCTCAGAAAAATTGACCTCAGACCTCACTAACCATAAGAAAATTGATGACATGTGGTTGGGGCTCAAAAGGTCTTCAGTTACCATTCCAACTCTATTAGCACAATATTTTGATAATTGCAATGATTTTTTCTCAGATTTGTATACAGTATACTAAACTGGAATTTTGTTATTTTTCTCCTACTTTTACCCTACTCCTTTCAACAAGATTGCTTTCCCTAAACTCTTCCTAAACTGAAATTATGGAGTCACAATACATCAAAAAGGTAGTGCCAACAAGAGCACTTTTGGTTTTAACACTTAAACAGGGAAGATTTCCCTAAGTATTTGACTCCATGTGTAACTCAGGTTCACCCTAAAATGTTTAACCCAGTTGTAATAAGTAACAGTTACATATTAATTAGAGCCAACTTTACTGAGCTTAAAGAGGAATTTTGAAAAGTCTACAAAAGTGTTCTCTCTCTGCTCCCAGACTTTTACCACCTTTTCCCTATTCTTCTCCTTTTTAAATGTTCTATTTATCTATATCCTACAATGATCTTCAACAGACCATCATTTTTTAGCCACTTTAAGTCTGAAATCTCTTTCAAAAGTGTGTTTTAATTCCTCTAGAAGATAGCACACTCCATCTAGAAGAGGAATAATTTCTCATCTTTGATTATCAAATTTGATATTTTGTTTTTTTCATTTACTGTCTCCTAACATAACAATAGTTATATGCAGATTTTTCCAGAGAAAGAGCTTTTATACCATGATCAGGTGGCCTTGACCTCCACTCCTTACTACAGTCAGAAGTAGAGAAACAAAAGGATATTCATGGGATGTATCCTGTCATATGGAAGGAAGGAGCCTATTCCTCTGGCCACAGTGGATTGTGGAAACAAAAAGAGTTGGAAGAAAAGAAAGCAAATGCTATATTCAGACATTTAGGTACAGAATTTTTCATAGCACTAAAGTTCTAGAGAGGACAGAATAATAAGTTGAAGAGGTTTCTTCCTACTTCATTGTTTAAAACATTTGGTGGAGAAGGTCACATTGATGACCTTGCCAATGTGTGGATGGCAATAGACAGCACAGTGGCTGCAGAGAAAAGTATCATATTATTGAGTTGGTGGCAATCTCAAGACACTTTCCACTCACTGTTTGGCAAGGAAATCTCATTAGTTCCTTCATGCTCCTCCAGACTTCCAAGTGGAGATTAGGAGGACAACTGAATAAATGGCTGGGGAAATTTCCAGGAAGATTCAGGGGTCACTGTTACAAAAATCATTCATAGCTAAGTAGTATACTTTACAATATGTTACTGGCTGGGAACTAAATGGGAGCTTCTCCCCCAACGGAAACCAGAGTGCCTCTGATATGAATGGGAATTAATGGTGCCAACCAACAAGATGGAACCACATCATGGTCTAAGCACTGTGAACATAGCACAGATTACATCAGCAAGCAACTCACAGTTGGGATCAGCCCAACATACCTTGGTTACCTTGGTTACTCTACACCTAAGAGTAACAAAAAACCTATCACCCTTCACCAACTCTGCAGAACAATAAACTTTTCTTAAGTACAAATCCCATCTCAGGCAGGAGGAAGAAAAACAGAGAAACAGATAGATGGTGAATGTAACTTTGAGTTGACCAAACATTTGTCTGAGAGAGTTTGTTTTAAACTGAAGGAAATAATTTCAACTTGAAGAGAAAGTAATAGCATTAATTGGACAAATTTTAAGTTAGTTATTTTTGCCTAAATGCCTAGCAAGGTATAGTCTATTTAGAAAGATTAAGTTAGTAAGAAAGAAATAAGTAAGGAAGTTCTCAACAGTGTAGAAACATACATAATTATCGTATGGCACTGTGTGAAGAAATACTTCACAATGTGCACCTGTGTAGAAGGATAAATAATTATGTATGATCGCTCCACTAGATATAGATTGCTTTGGTCTGAATGTTTGTATTGTCTCAACACCCTAATCCTCAGTGTGATGGTATTAAGAAGTGGAGCCTTTGGGACCTGATTAGGTCATGAGGGTGGGGTGTTCATGAATGGGATTAGTTCACTTATAAAAGAGGCCCAAGAGACCTCGCTTGCCCCTACCACTACATGAGGACTCCCAGAGAAGGCACCATCATCTATTAACAAGGGAACAGGTCTTCACCTGATACCAAATCTGCTGGCACCTTGTTCATATATTCCCTAGCCCCTAAAATTGTGAGAAATATATTTCTGTTGTATATGGTATTTCATTATAGAAGCACCCAAACAGAAAAAGACATAGATGAGATATCCATAAAAATATGTGGCTATCTATCTATACATCTACCTATCTAATTTATGTACTATAGCAAGCTATATATTTATATATGGTATTGTACAATATGTAGTTGACATTGTTTATTTTTTCTTATACATAAATTTTCAATTAATAGCTTTGTATGAAAGTCATTTTCTGATTTTTTAATATTATTTTGTTAAAGTAAAATTACTAGGTCAGTGGGAATGAGTATTTTAAAGATCCTTGAGGCAAAGCATGGTGGCTCACGCCTATAATCCCAGCACTTTGGAAGGGCAGGAGGATTGCTTGAGCTTAGGAGTTCAAAACCAGCTGAGCAGTGTATCAAGATTCCATCTCTACAAAAAATTAAAAATTAGTCAGATGTGGCGATGGTACCTATAGTCTCAGTTAACTTGGGAGGCTGAGGTGGGAGGATTTCTTGAACCCTAGAGTTCAAGGCTGCAACAAGCTTTTATCATAGTAGTATGTTACAGCCTGGGGAATAGAGCAATTTCCTCTTTAAAAAAAAAAAAAATTCTTGAGATAGGTTGCTAAATTGTTACAGTAGTTAAGCAACCCACTTAACCAACCCACTTTTATAAAATAGCCAAGTATTTAGGAATGACAAAGACAAGACTAAAAAACCATGTCAGTCAAATACTGCATTTGTCACTTATACTTGACTGTTGTGAAGGCCAGGTTTCAGCCAATGGCTTGATTTCTCTGAGGCATTTGCTCTTTCTTGAAGACGTGTAGCCATTGACTATAAGGTAGCACTATGTGTTTGCCTCATGCTGTCTTATGTCTGTCCAGTCAAAAGATATGCCTTTTCCCTCACAAAGACTGTAATTCATTTAGGTATTACTTCTAAATACTTCCCTTATTAAGTCTCGAATGTGATCAGTTGCATGAGGTTCATGAAGATCATTATTTTCTACTCATCCAAAGTCCATTGTTGGATACTTTTTTTTTTAAGACAGAGTCTCACTTTGTTGCCCAGGTTTGAGTGCCGTGGCATCAGCCTAGTTCACACCAACCTCAAACTCCTGGGTTCAAACAATCCTCCTGTCTTGGCCTCCCAAGTAACCACTACAATGCCCAGCTAATTTTTCTATTTTTGTAGAAACAGTCTTGCTGTTTTCTCAGGCTAGTCTTTAGCTCCTGAGCTGAAGGGATCCTTCCACCTCAGCATTCCAGAATGGTAGGGTTAAGGGCATAAGCCATCACACCAGCCCCATTGTTCAACATTCAATTTTGTATGTCTCTGTAGAAATTTTAATGAATAAAACTTTTACAAAGTGAATAGACTTTATAAAAACTATAGCAATATTTAAGTACCACAAATACAACCAGGAATTTCCACTGAATCCTCTTCTGATTGATATTCTAGGCACTGAGAAGCAATCCTCACTCTTTCAGAACAGAATCAATTCAAAACTGGATGAAGTTGACTACAGAACAAGACTGTAGAACCATCATTTTTTCCTCATTATTATATCCTGTGTTTTCCATTAGAATCATAGTGGTCTTCAAACTGTTCCCTGTGTGTGTACAGCCTGTCTATGAGTCAGACCTTGATTTATAGTATATTTCAATGGATTTCTTCCTTGGTGGTACAGTCTTTCAAAACCAGATTCATATCAAAATAATTTCCACAGTTAACATTGTAGCACATTATTATCCTAAGCATCTGAATGGATTAATTTTATTTCCAGAGATGGGATAGTAAAACATCCAATATATAGAAGTAAAACAATGTCAAAACAAATAAAACTATGCATTGTTAAACTCACAAGGAAGGAAAATACACACATGTATGCAGGATTTTCTCATTTCTTTGCAAGTATACAATGAAAAAGTTTGAACAGAAATTTTTTTTATGCTAGGATTTCTTAAGCATAAAATTTAAAAGAAACTCAGAGAGGCAAAGAATTGAAATGGAATTTGATACTTTAAAAAAATTATTAAAATATTTTACATGTGACAATTCAATTTTTAATGTACATTTGTATTATTTTGCTTTCATCCACATTCTTAATTGACTTCAAAGAGACTATTTTATTCAATACCTGTTTACATCTTCCCAAAATTCCTGAATCGCCTTCAAAATGCAATTCAAATGATGACTTACTGATCAAAGAGAATCCTTTCTCTTCTTCTTAAGTGCACAGATACATATTTCATTCTAATTAATGGTGAGCTTTGAAAAGGGAAACAACTTTTTCCTTTATACTTAGTGGCAATTTTGGCTTTGTATAGTCACTCATGGAGTTCAAAGAAATATTTTTGGACAGAGAACAGAAGTATTCCTGATATAGCATCCTTCAACAGATTTCATCCTGTGCTGATTCTGACAAACCTAAGACAGCCAATATCAAGTCCGTACCCCTTCTTTGCTATTCTGTAGCTCATATGATACTATTTTTACAAAACCGGTGAATGAGAGATACAGTATAATGGAATTACTTATGTGGAATTTGAAGGGGAAGGGCAATTAGCAATTTTAAATAGGATGGAAAATCCCAAAGAAAGTATTTAGTCCTGTGGATTTCTGGGGACAGAATATAACAAGAGAGGGAGTGGCTAGTGCAAAGGATGCAGGTTGGAGGGCAACAGGGGCTTGTCTGAGGAATAGCAAGGAGGTCGCTGGAGTGGTACAGAGTGAGCAGCAGGGGGCGTGATGAGAGATGAGACCATCAGAGGGGTAATGAGGATGGAGAAGCTGGCACAGATGACGTAGATATTTGAAAGTCCAAGTAAAGAATTGGTTTCTGCACTGAATGAATTTGAGAGCTGATGGAAGGGTGAATAAAGGAGTGATGTTTTAAATCTGAATTCTCTCTTTAAATCTGAATTCTCTCTTCAAATTCTGAATTCTCTCTTCTAACAGTTAAGTTGGAAGACTATTGAATTAACAAAAACAAGAAACAGTGAGGGCCTTTACTATTGTGTCTTCAGCAGACTGCAGTTTTCAATTTAAAGCATGCTTTTTTGGTTCTCTTTATTTTGAAGCTTTTGATTTGAATTTAGATTTTCTGGATTTTAAAATATACCTATTGACTTTCTTATTGTTAATATTTGCCTGGAATTCATTTTTCAGTACTTTATTCCCAACTTTATTTCTTTATTTTTTAGAGTAATTGTATTTCAGGTTAATGTAGGGTACAAACAACCAGGTCAAAATATTTGATTTTTTTAGGTAGAGTCCCACTTATGGTCATGTTTCACGCACAAAAGTATTCCCAGCTTTAAATCACATTTTGCTTTAAGTGTATCACCTTAATTCAGGAAGTAGATCAAAAAATAGTGTACCCGAACTGAGATTGTGTCTGAACAGGACAACTTATCCCATTAATAGTATTACATGATGCATGTTCAACATTACTTTTTGCCATTCGATCTTATTATTTGTTTATTATGTTTTCTTATTTTTTCCTACCATTTCATGTTGATTGTTTTGTTTGCTGCTATTGCTGTTCTAACATCATGCATCCTCATTTTATCATTCTAGTGGACAGCCCCCCAAATCATAATACAGAGATTAAAGCTTACACTTTCCATAGATCTTAAACTATTATGTAAATTATCACCTATATCTTTCTCCCTTTCATTCTATATCACCATTCCTTTAGTTTCAAGTTATTTCTTTGTGATTTGAATCTGTTTGTCCCTACTTTCTTATGCTCAGGTATTTGAAGATGGCTTTACTAATAGTCTGGCTAGTAGAAGAAAAATAAACTAACAGAAAGTTGGACAAATAAATTCACAGCACATAATCGCCCCTTTACAGAGATGACTCAGGGCCCAACTAGCTCCTTAGTTTTGTTTGATTAACACCTGTGGCCTGCCTTGTTATTTCTAAAAATCCATTTTCATAGCAATGAAGAGCCCTAAGTGGACCACAGGGGTGTGAGTTGTCTGCTTTAGCTCTTGCTGTGCAGATTCCCAGGACTCCAAGCAAGCCAGCCTCATGAAAAGAGAAAAAAAAAAAAAGAATACCCGCAACAACCTTACAGCTGCTGCTGTTACCAGTCTGCTGATGAGTGGGAGTGAAGCCATTTTTCCCTTTTATAAACTCACTTTTTTTTTTTAATTTAATCTTTTATTACATCATAACTGTATGCATTTATGGGGTTATTTCATATAAAATGTGGAATGATTAAATCAAACTATATAAATAACCATCACCTCACTTACTTATTTTTTGTCGTAAGACATTTATAATTTACTCTTAGTTATTTTGACATGCTCCCTTGCATTGGGCACATAAGGCAAGATCCCACCAAATGCCCTCTCTCTTCCCACCAATCCCCCCTCCCCTCCCACTTACTCCTTTCTCCTCTCTCTTGCTAGACTATATTTGTGTTTTAACATTTGCATGAATTAAGTGTTTATATATTGGTTTCATAGTAGTATTGAGTACATTGGATATATTTTTTTCCATTCTTGAGATACTTTACTAAGAAGAATGTGTTGCAACTCCATCCAGGTAAACATAAAAGATGTAAAGTCTACATCTTTTTAATGGCTAAATAGTATTCCATGGTGTACATATACCACCGTTTGTTAATCTATTCATAGATTGATAGGCATTTGAGTTGCTTCCAGGACTTGGCTATTATGAATTGGGCTACAGTAAACATTCTGGTGAAATATCTTTGTGGTAAAATAATTTTTGTTCTTCTGGTTAAATACCTAGTAATGAAGTTGCAGGATCAAATGGAAGGTCAACTTTTAGTTCCTTGAGGATTCTCCATACTTCTATCCATAAAGATTGTATTAGTTTGCAATCCCACCAGCAGTGTAGAAGTGTTACCTTCTCTCCACATCTATGCCAGCATCTGGAATTTTGGGATTTGACCAAGCTAAAAAGCTTCTGCATAGCTAAAGGCACTACAACTAAAGCAAACAGCCTTCAAAATGGGATAAGATCTTTGCATGTTATGAAAACTTGCTTTTTCTCAAGGGCTTGGTACCTCCGCTCCCTTATTCCTGTGCCCTAGCAACTCCCTCCTTTTATTGCTCTTTCCATGTCTCTTTTTTTCTTTCTTGAAAAGGGTACAATAAGCTTTTTACTACTTACTATTCTACTCCTGGTGTGAGAAATCTTTCTCCAAACCACGCAATGATCTCTTCATTAAGTCCCCACCCAAATAGTACTTAACTTTTATTTGTGTTTCTGAGGGTCCCCTGTACTACCTACATTCTTCTCTTCATAACTGAGCACTTCCTTCCCACTAAGTGGTTAATCGATTATTTTGAGCAGCATTGAAAATCGAGATGGATCGCTTTGTCATTCAATAAGCATTAGCTATTCCTCTTTGTAGGAGAATCATCATCGCCATTTTTAGAAAAGGATACAATTAGCTATATCACATAAAATTGCATCATTTTCCTTCATTTAAAAGTGGAGTTTATAATGCATACACACTCACAAAATTATGTATCTCATTATGCCTATGTGGGCTTTATTTGAGGAAAATTGTTTCTCATTCCTTGCTGTGGCAGATGGCTTTCAATGTTGTTTTGTAAACATGGTGAGGAACAATGAGATAGTTCAGAAGACCTTAACATTGGGCAAGTAACACAGACACCTTATCTTCTTCACTGCACAGTAAGAGCCTCAAGGACCATTTGGAAGACTGCAGAGGCAGGCACCATCTTTTCTTTGCTTCAGCACTTTTTCTAATTAAACTAGAGAGCTACCCAGATGCTGGTGCATTCTGAAGAGTTATCCTTTGGGAAGTATTTCTTTCAAAGAGAGCAATTTCCTGGAAACCACATTACTATTTGTACTCAGTACAAGAGAGCTCATAACCAAAAGAACCAAATGAATTTTCTAATGACACATGGTTCAGTCAATAGAGTATTTTTAGATAATCACTAGATTCTGAAATTATTCCCAAATATTACCTGTACAAATATTATTTAGTGTGACTTAATGATCAAATTTAAAAGAAAAATAATATTTTCTTCATCCCCAGCTTTCTTCTGGCAATACTGGCTATCTTTCTGTTTCCATTTCCTAGAACATTCTTCACCTTAACCATGTAATCTAACCTGGCCATGTTATCACACCTTATTTTGGTTCTTAAGCAAAAATTTAGCTATCCATCAATATATTTAAGTTTATACACTAATCTATTTCTTTGCTTATCCAATCTCTATTGTCTTCTAAAAAGCAGGAGTCTTCTCTACATATTTTGTTTCCATATCTGCTAGAACAAGACCTGCCATACACGATAGTTACTCAATCTGTATTTCTCAGAGGTATAGAACATTATAATATTCTGAAATAATAAATAAACTTTACCTTCATCATGGTAAATCTTAGAAAAAAATGAAATGGTCAGATCAAATAACCTAGATTTTACATTTTATTTTTAAAAATTTCAGAACTTAGAATGCTTCATTCTTAGAATTATTATTCTTCTTAATCATCTTTAGATGGCACTAATAATTGAAATTTAAAATTTTAACATATAACAAGAGAAAACACATGTACATCATCATGGAAAAAAATGAGAATTTCGTGAAGAAATTCTTGATGATTTCTTTTTCATTGGGATGTGTATGTTTTAAATAGTAGGATTATAATGTGTTTTCATGGCTCAGCTGATTCTCTTTGAGACTAGTAGAATTCTACACAGGTTAAAAAGATATTTAAATACATTGGATACTTTTTCTTCCACTCTTGAGATACTTTGCTAAGAAGAATGTGTTCCAGCTCCATCCATGTAAACATGAATGAGGTAAAGTCTCCATCTTTCTTTAAAGCTGCATAATATTCCATGGTATACATGTACTACAATTTATTAATCCATTCGTGGATCAATGGGCACTTGGGCTTCTTCCTAAGAAGCTAATTTATAGCTTTCATATGAAGGCTATAACCCAATTATAGCACAAGAATATGGGAAAAGGGGCAAAGGAGGGGAGGGGAGGAGGAGGGTGGGTGGAGAGAGGGTAATTGGTGGGATCACACTTATGGTGCATCTTAGAAGGGTACAGGTGAAACCTACTAAATGCAGAATACAAATGTTTTCATACAATAAACGAGAAAATCCCATGAAGGTTATGTCAAATAGTTGGATGAAAATATTTCAGATTATATATGAAGCCAGCACAGTGTACCCCATGATTGCACTAATGTACACAGCTATGATTTAATAAAAAATAAAAATAAATAAAAATTAAAAAAAAATAAATTAAAAAAAAGATATTTAAAGAAACACAAAAGAGGTAAATAATCCCCAAAGATGAGAAATGGCTTTCATATCAACACCTTTCACGTGAGGAAACTGGAATGAAGAATGATTCACTTATGGCATGCAAGGCAAAACCCTAGCGTTAGTATACAACAGAAGATGAGAGGAAAAAACTTCTCGTTTCCTTGACTCCATCTGTCTGATATCCGAGATTAGATTTTTAAAAATCAGTGAATTTAATCTTCTTTAACTAAAGATGAATATAAAAAATGAACCACCAAACTTACTTCCAAATTAACTGATGCTGAAGAACTAAATCTAGGTGCAGGAGAGTGCTGGAAAAAAATATTCATCCTTTCAGACTCAGACAGAATTTTCTCAGTAAAATATAAAGTTATCATATAAAATATGCATGCTAAACTATTAATTATCCAATATTAGAGTTTTCCAGATACATCTTCCTTCGGTCTTAACTTCAACCATCACAGCTTAAATAAATAGAGCTTCTGGATTCCCATAGGCTTCTGGATTCCCATAGCCTCGTAATTGAAAATTCTCAGACATATAACACTCCCCCCGCCAAAATAAAAAAATAAATAAAAACAGGTATGTCAACAAGAAGAACAAATAAAATTACCAATAACCTATGACAACAGCAGAGAGACAGAGAATACTGAAAAATTTAATTCCTTAAAAAATTATCACTTTACAGACCAAGACCAAGGGTATAAGACTGTGCAAAAGAGTCCAGAATGCATAAAATTGTATCATAGGCCATAGTAATAATGAAATACAGATGATAGGACTTACCACCAGAAGAAGATGATTATATCCTGAACGGAGAAAAGCACCAAAGCCTGGTACAGAGAACTGAAAACAGAGAAAAAAAAGAAAGCAGCTCGCACAGTACAGGCATTCCTTGGAGATACCACAAGTTACATTACAGAGCACCACAATAAAGTGAATTTTGCAATGAAGTGAGCCACACAAATCTTTTGGTGTCCCAGTACATATAAAAGTTATGTTTATACTATACGGCAGTCTATAAAGTGTGCAATAGCATTACATCAGAAAAATACTTTGTTGCTAAAGAATGCTAATGATCATCTAAGACTTCATCGAGTCACAATCATTTGTCTGGGAGGAGGTCTTGACTTGAGGTTGATTGCTTCTGACTGATCAGGGTGGTGGTTACTGAAGGATGGGATAGCTGTGGAAACTTCTTAAAATAAGACAAGTTTTCCACATCCATCAACTCTTTTTTTTACAAAATATTTCTCTGTAGTATGCAATGCTGTTTGATAGCATTTTACCCACAGAGGAACTTCTTTTAGAATTGAAGTCAGTCCTTTCAAAATTTGCCACTGCTTTATCAACCAAGACTATGTAATATTCTACACATCTTGTCATTTCAACAATGTCCACAGCATCTTCACCTGGAGTAGATTCCATTTCAATAAATTACTTTTTTTGTTCATCTGTAAGAAGCAATTCCTCAGCCATTCAAGTTTATCATCAGGTGGCAATCACATCTTCAGGCTCTACTGATGAGTCTAGTTTTCTTGTTGTTTCTATCACATCTGCAGTTACTTCTTCCTCTGAAGTCTTGACTCAAAGTCATTCATGAAGGTTGGAATCAATGTATTTCTTTTTTGTCCCATCCTCTCTCCTCTCTTTCAGGGATGCAAAATACATGTAAGTTAGATTTTCCTCATTTTCTATTAGCCTCTTTTCTGTATTTTCCATTTTTCCCCTCTGCCTTTTAATCTGAATGTTTCTTATCAACCAAATTAAACTTCACTAATTTTCTCTTCTATTCTGTCTAATATGTCGATTAAACCCTCAAACACTTAATTTAAGTAATAATTTTTATTTCTGGGATTTCTGTTTGATTTTTAAAAATTAGAATCCAGTTCTCTAGTCAAGTCTCCATCTTTTCACTTATTAGCTTGAAACTATTAATCGTAGTTATTTGTTAAATTGATATAAAATTCATATAAAGTAAAACACACCATTGTAAAGAGTACAAACCAGCGGTTGTTAGTATACTTGCTATGTTGCCCAAACTTTATCACTATCTACAGCCAGGACATTTTCATCACTACCAAAGAAACTCTATACCTACTCCCAGCTAGTTCTAATGCTCCCAATGTTTTACCCACTGGCAACAACTAGTATACTTTTTTGTGGTTATGGATTTGCCTATTCTAGATATTTAATATAAGTAAATCATAAAATGTTTGTCTGTTTGTGTCTAGCTTCTTTCATTTCGCATAATGTTTTCCAGGCTCATCTACATTGTGGTGTATATCAGTACCTCATTTCTCTTTTAAGGCCAAATATTTAATACATTGCATTATGTGGATATACCACATTCTTTTATTCAGTCATCAGTTAATAGATATTTCTCTTTCTACCACTTCTTCTCTATTATGAATAATGTTGACATAAACATTCATGGAAAAGTTTTTGTGCAAATGTATTTTCAATTCCATTGGGGATATACTTAGGAATGGAATTTCTAGATCTTCTCATAGTTTCATGCTTAACTTTTCCAGGAATGGCCAAATTGCTGTCAACAATGGCTCCACTATTTTACATTGCTACCAGCAATGCACTAGGGTTGTAGTTTCTCCACATCCTCAATCACATTTGTTATTGGCTACCTTTTTTACTGTAGCCATCCCCAGGTGTGTAAAGTATTATTTTTTGTGGTTTTGATTTGTACTTACCTAGTGATTAATGATATTGAACATTTTTTCATGTGTTTATTAGCTACTTATATGTCTTTTATGGAGAACTGTCTATTTAAATGAATTGTCCATTTTAAAATAAGGTTGCCTTTTATTATGGAATTTTATTCATTCATTTCTTTTCGGTTCTTTAGTTTGGGTTATCACAATTGACCTATCTTTGGATTCATTAATACTTTCTTCCACCTGCTCAAATCCTTTTTTCTTTGTATTAATTCTTTCACCCAGGTACATACTTGGAAAACATGGTTTAATTGCTTCTATTTATCTTCTTTGACCATATTTTAAGTTTATTCTACTTCATTACCCTGCACAATCAATGAGTCATTAAGTTCTACTGATTTCATATTTGTAATATCTTTGCAATTTGCCTTTCTCCGTTGATCCTTGCTATCCTAATTAAGAAGCCTCACCATCACTTTACCTAGTTAGTACTTAAGTCTGCTAATTGGTATCTTACCTCTAGTTTTACTTCCCTTCATTCTATCTTTCTCTTATATGCTGTTTTCAGTTTGTTCTCAAACACAGATTTTATTATATTTTAGGGGTTTAAAATGTTTTAAAATGTCAATGGCCCAATACTGTCTACAAGGATAAACACTAAACAATGGAAACACTGAATTATTTTCATGGGATATAAGAAACTGGGACAGACAAGAATTCCTTAATAAACCTAAAAATCATCATAAAGTTCACTTTAAAGCACCTAAAAATCCAAGACCATAAACACATCACTGTGATTTTATGCGAAACTGTTGATGGACAAAAAAATGACTCAGAGGAATAATTATTAGACTGAAGTATAATAAGGATTCAACTTAAGAATGTGAAATATAAACATAATATATAAATGTATTCTTTTATTGGTTAGCGATCAAAGCTTGAATTCATATCTACTTACAAAAATTCTGAAAATACTGATAAAACTGACAGGGCTTCTTACACTTGATGGAATATTAGAATTGAAAAGATAAAATATTATTATTACTTTTCAATCACTGCCTAATTTCTCAGGACATAAATATATATAAGATATAGTTTTTCTCTGTCTCTCAAAGGGCACAGAGAGTGGTGCTTCCAAGTAACTTATTAAGTAAATAGTGTTGTGATTATTTTTCATCCCATATTTAAGTTTAAAAGTTAGATATTTAAGATATGTGCAAAATGTTTAAGCTCTCCTGCTAAGTATTCCTTCATTTGTCATTGGTTTTCATATCTAATTATTCATGCCTTTGGCACTTTTTATCTCATTATCCAAACTTCTTGAAAACCACAATGTAAGTCAAATTTTCCACGGAGATTATACTGGGAAAAAGCCAAGAGAATTTGGGAAACAACTGCTTTGAGAGGCTGGGCAGAAGAACAAGACCAGCAAAAGAGACATCAAAGGAGACAGTGTACTAAAAAAAGAAAAATAAAGTGATGCAAACATTGAAAACTTCAGTCTCCTCATCTGAAAAATGGAAGCAACGATATTTAATTTGTATGATCATTGTGAGGAATAAAGGGTTAACGCATGGAGATCTTTGAATATAATGCCTGATGTTTAGTAAACACACATAAATATTGCTGATTTTGCCTAATATTAAAGAAACAATAATTTGTTGCCCAATCAGCCAAATCTACAGCTAGACTGTAAGCCAACTTCTATATCACCTCAAGTACTTGCTCTTTGAATCACTGATTACCTTATTTACTTAACTAGAAAAATGAAAACAGAGATGATCCATAAGCTAAAACTTAAAATTCAACAGATAATTTGTACCCTTATATAGTCAATAAAGAAAACTAATCTAGACAAAACGCTTCTTCTTTTTCATAACATTCCCTTAGTTGCTCTACTGATGAAGTATGGTGACATTCTTCGCAAATGAGTGGTATGACAATTGAATGAAAAACTATGGGCCTTGTCCAAATGAATACTACAGTGTACTATGGACAGCCAGGGAATGTGAGTAACAGGACAGGAGGGTCAGGGAGATGTTTCACATCTACTTGCCTTGAAATATTTTGTTTACATGGGAGGGGCTTCACTGGCTTTGTGTTTTATCCAAAGGATTATGTAGAGCATCTTTGATACTTGTTAACACTTTTGTCAGGGTTGCTGTGATTTATAGACTACTTAAGTTAATTGGGATTATGCTGCTGGCATATTTAGACACCTACTATTATTATTTTTTAAACATTTAAGTCAAATGATTTGAGAAAAGCCAGGCACAAAGCTTCAGGTGGTGGAGATGTTTCAGCAATGACAGCACCAAAGAAAAAATAATTAGCAAACTCTTTCATGACAGCTAATTTTCACTGGGCCATGTGCAGTGTATTTTTATACAACCAGGTGCCCCGTTCAATGTAGCCTTATTTTTATTTACAGAGAAAATTTATTTATAAAGTTGAGAGAGATCCATCAATTTGCTCTAATTTTGTTGAGAAAAAAATTCACCAGAATCACGTGATAGCATCTTCTACCCTATTTATCTTAGTGGGTCACTTTGTGAGGTGAGTTGGTCAAACACAGAAGTTGGAAATAGCAAGCATCCCCCATAAACCCATGGGGGAAAGCTTTGCTACTGATTTCAATACATTAACATCACCCACTGGCTAATTACCACTTGAGCCAACTTACTCAATTTGGTAAAGTTTTTCCACCCGGAGCAACCAATGAAACTTTTCCATAACTACTTACTAAATCATGTTTTTCCTAAATTTCAGATTTTCAGAGGACTGTTGCTAAGATAGTCAAAAAACTCAGACCACAAATTCTCTCTAGGCTGTGATATTTGACTATATTATTTCTAAAGGAGTAAAAGCCTTCTAAGTCACTGTAATAAGGAATTGGTTTTTATTACAGTTATTTTAATTCCTTAATGGCTATATGAACAAGCCAACAAACATATAAGAGGGAACTCTATTCCATAGTAACAGGAAAATGCAAATTGAAACTGAATGAGCTAATGTTACATACCTACCAGAATGACTAAAAGAAAAGCAACAGACAACACAAGTGTTAAAGAAGATTTAGAAAAACTAGACCCATTGACAGGAGCATAAACTGGCACAACCACTAAAGATAAGCAGATGCATACTCCATTAATCAACAATTCCTCTCCTTGGCATTTAGCCGGGAAAAAATGTATATGTATACTCACCAAATGGCACATAGGAGAATGATCACAGCACTAATACCTCTAATCCTTTTGGGTGATTCCTTCCCTGATTTGGGTAGTTTTCTTACATACATTCACTGATCAGTAAGCAGTTGAATATCCCTGGGACAATTCTTGGCAAGTCCCCAGTTTTCTTTGGACAGTCCTAGTAACTGTAGATGCTTTGTTCTTCCTGAGTTCCCAGCACCCTTAAAAAAACATATCCTTCACTTGGGTAGTGTGACAGGGTCTGTTTTGGGTTCCCCTCTCTGTACCATGACCTGGAAATTCTGTAAGGTGGTAAGCTGAATTATAGATGCACATGTTTGGTTTCCCATCAAGATCATTTTCCAGTGTTTTGAAAGCTATTATTTTACATACTTTGTCAATTTTTTTTCAGATGGTTGGGTAAATCCAGGCTTTGTTACTTGATCTTGTCTAGAAGCTAAAATCTTTAGAAAAATCCGTTTGTACCTAAAAGAACAACTGAGGATCAAGCTATGCTTCCTTTGGGTAAGACATTTGGCAGGTTTTTTATTTTTAATCAACAAAGCCAGCCTCCTCCTTCAAAAAAAAACAACTGGTAGTAAAGATTTAGAATTTTAGAAAATGTGCCTCTGCCATCATTAATTTGACATAAATACTTACCTAATGAAATCAGTGGTGATCTTATCACACATGACTTGTCAATGCTGTATAACAAAATGTACCAACAAGGGAAAGTATATATTGTGTGCTGCACTACTGTTTTCCAAATAACCAATGCATGATATTACAAAGTCATACAAGACCATTGTCAGTACAAGATAGACCAATAGATAGTACTGATAAAATACCACTTACATGGTTTTAGATTTCATGCTGGAATTAGGATTTAAGGAACTACTGCTTCTTGATTTTTTGGTATAATATTACTCTAAAAGGCTATTTCTCCCTTTTTCAAACATGTATGTGTTTCCAGATTTTCTTTATATTGTTCAATGAAAACAATATGCTGTGACAGACTGAAGCAGGAACAGATATGTACAGCCAGGTATGTTCAGTTAAGCCAGACAGTGAATAGATCTGCAAAATATAAATTAATGGTGATCTTCCTATTAATATTTGTGTTTTAAAAATGTAACAATTATTTCTAAAATTAAGTTATTTGTGCTAAATAGTATGGGTTTATTATTTTTCTTAAATAAATTAAGAATTATAAAAAGTATCTTCATTTGAATTTCTGGTATGTTAAATACCAAAAAATAACATTACATAAATAAAAGCCTTTTGAGATTTCTAATAATTTTAAGAAGTGTAAAAGTTTTCCTAAACAAAATGTCCATAAGCTTCTCCTATAGAAAATCACAGCCCTGGCTCGGCTCCTGTGGCTCAACGGGCTAAGGCGCCAGCCACGTACACCTGAGCTGGTGGCTTTGAATCCAGCCCGGGCCCGTCAAACAACAATGATGGCTACAACCAAAAAATGGCCAGGCATTGTGGTGGGCACCTGTAGTCCCAGCTGCTTGGGAGGCAGAGGCAGGAGACTCGCTTGAGCCTAAGAATTGGAGGTTGCTGTGAGCTGTGATGACACGGCACTCTATCCCGGGTGACAGCTTGAGGCTCTGTCTCAAAAAAAAAAAAAAGAAAAAAGAAAAAAAAAAGAAAACCACAGCCCAGAAGACTTTTTTCCAACTCTCCTTCATTATTCTTTTCTCATTTGAAATTTTCTTCCTAAACTTCCTCTCTCTGTGTTAATTCAGCCCTTTTTTCTTTTCTAATCTGTCCTTCTCATTCATACCCTCTGTTAACAGGGTCTTGCCCAGATGTCCCACCAGGCTGGGAATTAAACTCTATATCCCATTCTTCAAATGGAGACAGGCACCTTTGCCAAACTGCCTCATGCAATTGTAAGCCTACCAGGACCTCTGTTCTTGCCCCAAGACACATACGCTTCTGACGCTGTGATATCATGCTCCTTATTTTGTGACATGTGCGAACCTGGGCAGCTCCACTGGCCTTTTCAGTTTTGTGCTCTCACTGCCTGCGTCGAATACATCTGCCTGTCTAAATTTCAGTTCTCTGTTTTGTTAGCAGAGCTTTTGTTGAAATTTTGACTTCAAGAATGGGTGCTCAGGATATCCAAGCATTTTGTATATTACAACATGTAACTTAAAGACCATAATCATACATTTATTGTTTAAATTGTCGTCCTATGTCCCGTGCTACTTAAGTTATTTTCTAGAACTTCCCATGCCATTTATTCGCACAGTGGGTTCACAGTCTCTTCCTGCAATTTATGCCAACACTCACACAATTTTATGAAACAGAGTAACAACATCTGTAAGGATGACTATTTCTGTGACGTTACTTCCCATCAGATCATTTCATAAAAAGTATTACATAGGATCGATACTTGGAGTTAGTCAGAAGAATGGATTTAGAGGTTTCCATCCAGATACTATCCTGTTTCTTGTTCTGAAATAAGATTTTTAAAAAATTCTCAGAGGTTGTTGAGAGAGTGAATTGTCTGCTGGGATTGTGCCGGATAGCTACAGTGCTGTAACTGAAGTAAAGGCCTGAAAAAGGGTAAAATGCATTACAAGTTGTTTCCCCCAACTCTTTTGGGGAATTAAAACCGTATTCGTGCCTGAGGCCAGAAATTAAGGGGCAGAGCAGTGTTCTTTGTTCTTTGTTTTAAACCATAGGAGATGGCGCAATGGAATTGTCTATTGTTCAGGCAAAGGGCAGGAGGCCAGAGATAAGGCCAGCCAGACCTCCAACAGTATTAAACGGTAATAGCCTAAAGCTGAAAGCACTGTATTTCTGATTAAAGGGCAGAAATTCTTTAAGATGAAACTCTGCCATGTTCATTTGATGGCGAAATAAGAAATTTCTTTTTCTTTTTCCTCAAACCACTTGTCCTCCTTCCTCATTTGGCCACAGTGGCAAGTATCAAACTTTTGGTGACAGAATTTGACATCCCGGGGTGGGCTCCTTGGCATATCAGTGGTGTGGCACCACACGACTGCTGCTGTCACTAGAAGCTGCGTGGAGCAGTCCTGGGTCAAGTGTGGGTCTTCAGGAGCAGGGGTGGTATCTTTTTGGTGTGAGAGAGTACGGGACTACTTAGCTCTGGAGACTCCTGTCTCTCTCTTTCCAAATTAGAGGAAGTTCCTTTCATCCGAAACCTCATTTGGAGAAAAGGGAATGATTTGGAGGAGAGTCACGATGCCCTGGACATTTTGGTAAGTTTCCTGGTGTGCACACTGAGACCCTTGAATCTTCCCATTGGGGAAGGTTGTGAACCTGCCAGCCTTGTAGTTGGCAAGGCATTTGTAGGTGTCCTAGGCGTGGAAGTTACAGTTGAGGGGAACTAGAGAATACAGGGAATTCATTCCTTTTTGGATTAGGAAAAGTCAGTTCTCATTTCTATAATTCTCATTTGTTTGGTAGAGAAGTTTCCGTCGCCTTTTGGGTCAGGAAAATTTGATTCTCATTTGTACAGTTCCCACCTGTTGGTGGGCCTTAGCATTTCAGATTGTGTTGGGAGCTCCCTGTATTGTCTACTTGTCAACTTGTGTTTGTTATTGTTTGTGAGTTTTGTCTTAACATGGGAGGGTCCATTTTTGTTCCATCTGAAAATCCCTTGGAGAAAATTTTGGCTGAATGGTCAACCTGCAGCTATAAACCTATATCTAAAGAAGGAATAGTACATTGTTGTAATACAGGTTGGCCAACATATGTGTTGGGGTGTGAGAAGTGGCCAATGAATGGAATTTTAAATTATTATAGTTTCTTACAACTGGAGCTATTTTGTCAAAGGTTGAGTAAATGGAATGAGATCTCATACATACAAATCTTTCACATCATTGCATAACAAAAAGACTGAAAGGCCAGGGACAAAGTTAATGACAAGTATAGCCAGGTAATAAAATTGGGGAGGAATTAACCAGGTTGGATCTTCTGATCCAAAATTCACATAACCCGCTCCCCTGCCACCAGCTTTCCATCCACCAGGGAAGGTGCTGTGGGCTTGGTGATGCTTGAGCTTCCACTAGTGGGTTCCTGCTGCTCCATTGCACATGGTCCCCATTCCCACCAGAGCCCCACAGCCAGCCTGGGAAGTTGCCCCACATAGTGCCAGGTTCAGGACAAGTGCCACTATCTGTGATGTAATCTCAAGGTAATTTTCATTTGCCATTAATTTATGTTTGAGGAAACTCTTAAGATCCACATGAAAGGACTTTCTTTTAAAGACTCCCCCAAAGTTACTAGAGAGCTGGTCATGCTGGAGACAGGCCTTGAAAGCAGGGTCTGGTTGGTTTCCTGGAAGGGATCTGGGGAGTGGAAAATCAAGATAAAATTGATGTGCATCTAAGTTAAAGGTTACATTTGAACCCAATAGATGAATAACTTGTTCTTAACAGTTTAACAGTTCAACTATTTTTATGGCTGCTTTGTTCATTATTGTTAACCTTGACGCTAGCTAGTTTATGATTAAAAAGTGTACATGTGTATACATGCAGAACCTTACATTATTAAAGTATATAAACTTGTAAGAAATAAATCGAAGTTGCTACATGCCTGAGAGAGCTGCAGCCCTTCACTTCTCTGAACATTCTGACTGCTGGTCTCATCTCTGCGACCCCGCCTGGCCTGAACAATTCCAACAACATTGCCACCACTGCTGCCCTCTCGGCTCTGTGAGAAATGCCAGGGAGGGCACAGCTGGGATTCATTCCTCAGTCCTACATCCTCCAGGTTTTGATTTGGGAGTGGGAATGGTCTCTCATTTCAAGACAAAGCATAGCCGGAGCAGACAAAATTTCCATCACAGCAATTTCATCAGATAAGGGACTTGAATGTGCAAGGACAGCCAACAGGCTATTATTGAACTTGTGCAAATTGGGGTCCTGATGTGGACTCAGATGGTGAGAGAATAAATCATTACTGAAAGTATATTCTGGCAGGCTGTGGAGGGAAATGCCTAGACAGAAGAGTTTAAGCAAGACCCAGGAATTACAACAAAAAGCCAATGAAGATGGCTCTGAATATTCAGAACATACCTATCAGGCATGTTGGAAACATACAGAACCAGATTCAGAGGACCCTGAAAATTTGTTTATAGTTAATGTGACTTTTATAGGGTAGAGTGCTTCAGATATAAGGAGGAAGCTGCTTGTATGGAAGGAGCAACTGCCATGAGTTCCTCCAGTTTTAAGATATCACCTTTCAAATATAATGCTAGGAAAGAACAGAAAATGAAACTTGGTATGTGTTCTGTTCAATTGAGGGTCCTTTGAGACGGTCAAAAGCAACAGTGAAAACCGTTTCCCCAGGCTGAAGCTTATTTGTAGGGAAAGAACACTGAAAAGAGCACTCCCCAAAATTGCAAAGGGCTCCAGGTAACAAGAAACCAACCCCAGGATAGGAAATGGTTTTTCAAGTCCAGGACTCAGATGACGAATGAGGAGGCCCAGAGGTCCCTGCTTCACAAATATAACCCAAATTTCCACAGGAGTACCCAGTACAAATGACAGTGGGGACTCAATTAGTGGAATTTTTAATTGATCCATGAATACCATCACCACCAAGCTGTGGAGGCAGAAGTCCAGGGACCCCTGTGGCTGCTGGCCCAGGTCCCAGCACCAGCCATTCTGTGAGCCAGACAGTGAGGGGGTGGGGGAGGCACCAGTGGCTGGGGAACTCATGACCATGGGCCTTGGAGGTGCTCCACCATGACCATGGACCCTGGGAAGCTGCTCCACTGCCAAATCCAGCAACCCCAACATCCTCAGTGGCCGCGCTGGACCTGGGGGAGCAGCAAGAGTGTTGGCAGCTGTTCCAGAAGCAGCTGAGGCTCACCTCTGAGGGCACCACCAAGCTCCTGCTGGATGCCTTTTGAATACCAGGCCCTCCTTGGTGAAGCACACAGGAGGCTGCCACTGCAGAGAAGTTTGTTTTGAATTTGGGACACAGCAGACCTGCACGTCTATGAATACAACTTTGGCATTTGCAAGAAGCAGCAAGTTCTAGTCCTCCCAAGGTCAATAAAAAAGTGAGTGAGGCCATATGAACCCTGAGATATGCAGAAAGAATTCAAACTCTCCATATATAGATTCAGACAGGGTGTGCCTGCCACTAATAATATTGTACAAGTACCTGTGACTGGTACTCACTCACATTTGATGAAGGATCCTGAGACCAGGATGACCTCTGAGGACTGCTGCACTGTGTTTCCTCTCCTACCCTGCTCAGTAAGAGCTTAGCAGGCAACTTTGAACCTGCACTTGGACCTCGGGATTCTGTTATAGAGTATCACCCAAGAAGAGTACAGATTTGCAAACAGCAGGTAACTTACTTGGGATTCCAAATTAACAAGGGAACCCATGGACGACTGCACAGATTCCTAAGAATGACTGGGTTCTCTTACAACCAGATTCCAAACTTTGGATTAATAGCAAAGCCTTGAATGAGGCCCTTAAAGACAGAGGTAGAGCCCTTGATATGGACCACAGATTGTCAAAATGCCTTTGAAAAGTAAAACAGACTCTTATGGGCCTCTGCTTTGGGGTTGCTTGACATGCAGAAATTAAAGACCATGTCCACTCCAAATCCTGCCACCCTGTCACCAGCTGAAGATAATAAGGCTGTACAGCATGACTGTTTAGATGCTGGCAGCTATTCCAGCAGGATGGATCTGTGAGTACCATTTGGAAGAAAAAGGAGCTCCTGACAGCAGGAAATAAGGCCATTAAGTGTGCCCTGAAAATAATGGCCCTGATACAAGTGATGGCTGAGCCCAAGTGGTGGCCATCTTCCACTGTCCTGCTCACCAAAAAGGGGGACACTGATGCCGCATAAAGAAATCAGGCCTCTGGCAGAGATGCTACAGAAGCTTCCAAAGGCAGTCTGTTCCTTCTATCCAGCTGGATTTAAATCATTATAAAACCTCTTTAAAACTAAAGGCTGAGGCTGTGACAGTTGGGATGACACAGCTAAGTGGAGACACGAACTCATTCTTCTACCTGAAGCCTTGTTCTGCCTGTTGAATGCAGAGACAGCTCTGTAGTAAGGATTTTCCAAACTCTGGCCTCTTCTGCTGATCTGTCTCACTGCCGAGCTTGTTATCCTAAACTTCATTCTGTTCAGGTATCCCAGTATATAATTTCCTGAATTTGCCCAAGCCAGTCTCTAGGCTCACCTGCAGGGTGTGACTAGTAGCTCTGGACTCAGAGATCCCATGTTTTTCTCTTGCCCAGCCCTGTATCAGACATCATGTACAAGGTGACAGTAACCACCCACAGTCCTACCTGTGCTTTACATACCAGCAGGTGAAATGTTTCTTCCCAGGTATCTCCCGTGTCCTGTTGTCCATCCTCATGACTGTAGTAGTTGTTGTTGTTGTTTATGCCCCCTTTCACCTGGTAATCTGTTGCATTCTTTCCAAACCGGAAAAGGTAATGGCATAAATAAGTACAAACCTTCCATCTCAAACACTGCCGCAATACAGCAGAAAATAGCTGGATGAGTACATCGCCCCTCCTCCCACATATACGGAAAGGTAAAATTTACTGTGGGGAATATGTAAGAGAAGTAAGGGCCTGAAAAAGAACTTAAGTATTATAAGTTGTCTCTATCATCCCCCTCCTACCCCTCCTTTTGGGAGCTCAATCCTGCATTCCTGCCCAGGACCAGTAATGGGGGTAGGGGCGGAGGAGTGTTCTTTGTTCTTTGCTGTAAACGACAGGAGGTGGCTCAATGGAATTGTCCTGCCAAAAGGCGTGAAGCCATTGTCACTGGAGATAAGGCTGGCCAGGACCACCAAACACAGTTAAAAGCAATAACCCCAAACTGAATAACCCTTTTTAAAGCTCTGCATTTCTAGCCAGGTATGGTGACTCAAGCCTATCATCCTAGCACGCTGGGAGGCTGATGTGGGTGGATCACTTCACGAGTTCAAGGTCAGCCTGAGCAAGAGACCCTGTCTCTACTAAAAATCAAAAACTGAGGCAAAAGGATCACTTGAGCCCAAGAGTTTGAGGCTGCTGTGAGCTATAATGCCCCGGCACTCTAACAGGGGCTACAGCTTGAGACTCTGTCTCAAAAAAAAAAAAAAAAAGCTCTGCATTTCTCCTTAAAGAGAGGATGGTGGTTCTTTAAGACAAGAGTCTGCTATCATCCTCATGGCTGACAACTTAATAAACTCCTTTTTCCTTTTCCTCAAACTGTTTGTCCTCATTCTTCATTTGGCCAGAGGTACAAGCATCAAACTTTCAGTAACAATGTAATGAGATTGAAAATAAATAAATAAGAAAACCCTCTTGCTATAACTTTGCCTCTGGCTTTCCTTAATTGTATTGCAGCTGTGCAAAGATTGGATTAAGAAGAGCAGGATTTCCTGAGGAAATGTTTTCCTTTTTAACTCTCACAGTGTTTTTCTCCTCATTTGAGAGTCAGGCAATCTCAGCATAGCAGATTGAAAAGCACTTAATGTATGAACACTTTTTCCTTGGCATATGGCTCCATAATTATTAGCTAACAACGCAGAGTGAAACCCTGATGAACGAAGTTCCTCTCATCTGATGCGCTTTTTTATCAAAAAACAGCTATCGGAATTATTGCTGTGGGTTAGTATTGTGTTTCCTTGACTTAAAAGATAATTTTTAAAAATTATTTGATGGGTTCCCCTTCCCCCATGCCCTGCGGGGAGACCAGACATAGAAGGAAGGAGGAGTGAGGGCAAGGAAAAGAAGAAAAAAAAGAAAAGAAAAGAAAATAGTGACTAATTCCCACATAAGTTGAATTTAATTTTGACCAAAGTACATTACTTAAACATTAATTTTTAATTCAACTTGTTAATGTTGTTTAGGATATTGCATCCTCATTTATAAGTGAAATATGTTTGTAAATTTCCTCTTTATAATAATATAATTTATCCAATTTTAAGATCAGGTATATTCAGATTAAGTAGAATGATTTTGAAGTATTTCTTCTTTTTCTATTGTCTATAAGATTTAGCATGATCTTTTTTTTGAAATTATCTTTTACTTTTATTTATAAATATTAGTTTTCTATTTTTTTGACTTTGGGAAAAAAATAAGAAGAAGAAGTTAACTGATGGCTCTATACTGAGCCTCAGAATCAAAGCATTCTATAATAGACATACAATGTGATTGTTAATAACAACGTGAATGTTACTTTCTTTGCATTATTATTATTATTATTATTGCTTAATATTTTGATGCAGCAATCATCTGATTTCTTTTCTGAATGTATTTATCTTCGTCCATTCTTTACAAGGTTTTTGTTTCTAGTCCTTGGCTTAAACATTGTTATTGTTATTACATTTTTAAGCCTTTTTAATTCCATGAAGGCAAAAAGTGGAAACCTAATAAACATATGTATTTGTAAAAAATAAAAATAATAAAAATAAAAAAGATCAGTGGTTGCCAGGGGTTAAGGGGTGATGGATGGTTCTTTTTCAAAATAGTTTTGGCTACTCTAGTTTCTTTGCCTTTCCATAAAAATTTTAGAGTCATCTTGCCTATATCTACAAAAAATGCTGCTGGGATTTTGTTTCTTTTTGGTTTTGTTTTGTTTTGGTTTTTGAGACAGAGTCCTAAGCTGTTGCCCTGGGTAGAGTGCTATGGCATCATAGCTCACAGCAATCTCCAACTCTTGGGCTTAAGCTATCCTCTAGCCTCAGTTTTTCTATTTTAAGTAGAGATGGGGTCTTGCTTTTGCTCAGGCTGATCTCGAAACCGTTAGCTCAGGCAATCCATCCACCTTGGCTTCCCAATGTGCTAAAAAGGCTTAAAATTTAATAACAATAACAATGTTTAAGATAAGGACTAGAAACAAAAACCTCATAAAGAATGGATGAAGATAAATACATTCAGAAAAGAAAACAGACGATTGCTGCATTGAAATATTAAGCAATAATAATAAGATGTGAGCCACCATACCCTGTCTGCTGCTGCATTACATTTAGAATTACATTTTATCTATAAACCAATTTAGTGAGAACTGATATCATATGTTGAATCTTCCATTGCAAGAATATTGTATGTCTACTTTTTTAGGTTGTCTGATTTTTCACCAGTATTTTGTAATTTTATGCATATAGATGCTGTATGTATTTCGTTTGATTAAAACTGGATACTAATAAAAAAAATTATTTGATGGGGTCATTTTCTTCAGTAAGTTTCTTCTCATTTTGTAGTTTGTCTAATGCTATCTGTTTTTAAAGTAAAGAGAAAAACAGGAAACCTTAAGCACATCTTATAGTTGTTTTGTCAGATTATTCCAGTTTGAGGACAATGACTCCCATCTGTTCTTTTCACACTTTTGCTGACAACTTCTATGAGTATCTAATAACATTCTTGGACTATTAAATCAAATTGGTCTTCTATGAAAGATTACCAACTTCTGGATGTCACTTCCTTCTTAAGAATATATTCAGGTGCTCCTGTTTCCAATAATACGGCAGATTTGTCACACAGAATAATCCTCTCCCAAGTGCTGGACGTAGTGGAAGAAACTAAATTGCTGGAAATTTATTTTAAAATATTTATAACTGCTTTCTAAATGCATCCCTGTACTTTCAAACTTCCCAGACCACCTAGTATCTGTCTGACACCAAGGAAACCTTAGCAGGTCAGCAAGTCCCAAAGCTAGTTTTTGCCTGGAGGAAAACTATCCATCTCCAGTTATCTTGAGCTTCCATAGTGTGTGGAATATGAGAGAGAGAAGATAAAACTTGTTATGTTCCCAAGGTGAGAAATCTAATAAAAAATGACCTCACAAGGTGGCACCTGTGGCTCAGTGACTAGGATACCAGCCCCAAATACCGAGGGTGGCGGGTTCAAACCCAGCCCTGGCCAAATTGTAACAACAACAAAAAAAAATGACCTCATAGAGCTTGGACTTATAGTAGAAGTCAGGATTAGAAATAAACTTTACCATGCAAAGGAGATATTGAGAAAATTTTGTTACCTCACAACCAGTGCCAAGTAGAGGGAAAAATCCTTCTTTGAATTTTCCAAATGACCCTTGCTGTGCATTTGAGATCTGAATTCACGCTACGTAGGATTGTAGTGTGATCCAACTGGAAGAATCAAATAAAAATCTCTGCAGGGACTTGACGTCAACACATGTCTCAAAATAAAAAGAGCAGCTCACTGCCAAAGAAACCTATGACCTCCTTGCCCAAAAAACAGAAAAGGACATTTTCAAAAAATGAGTAGGAACCAGCAGAAACAATAGTCAATAGAGGGAAAAAAAAAACTAATTCAGATGTTGAAAATACCAGAAACATAATGTATAATACCCATATATTATATTATTATTATTATTATTATTATTATTATAAAAGAAAAACTTGAAAATATGATCAAAGACAAACAGATTTGTAAATGAGCCAAAAAATCCTTTTAAAAATAAAGTAATAAATAGCAAAACATTAAGCTGAAATTGAACAGTTCAATATAGCTGCATTTGTGTGCTGAAAAATGAATATGAATAAGATATATCTAAAGTATAGCTCAGAAAAACAGAAATAAAGAGGTTACACAAAATGCACTGGGAAGTGTTAACATATATTTAGTCGGTATTCAGAGGAAAATGATGTAGGTAAGAGGACACACACAAAACTAAAAGGAAATAATCATCAAATCCACAAGTTAAAAAAAATCCCAGGAAACATAAATAAATGCAAATCTACTTCTAGAATCACCATAAACAAACTACAGGACAATTAAAAAAGAAAAGGAAAGGGAAAGAGATCTTAAAAGCAGCCATGAAGAAAAGGCAGCTTCCTAAAGGATGGATCAGACTAACAGGCAAATTTTCCACTGTGGAAGCCAGAAGTAGAGAAAAATTTACCCCTCATCAGTTGAAAGAAAAAAAAACTACTTTGAGGCATGAGGTATTCATCATGCCCCCTGGGTGAAGACCTCAACTACAACTTGAACTTTACCTTAGAATTGAAAACAATGTAACCTTAAAATTTGAACCCTCAGATTAATTTGAAAAAAATAAAAGTAAAATTAAAACTTTCTGTTTAGGAAAAAAATGGTCAGAAAAATAAAAGTTTTATCATAAACTGAAAAAAAAATTATAAAAAGAAAGAAAGAAGGAAAATAACTATAAATCTAATATTATAAATTCCGTGAAACTATCTCACAAGAAAGAGGTGGACATAAGTGGTGAGGGGGCCAGGATGAGGGGACAGGTATACAAAGACATTGGGGAAATATGTGGGTAAATAAGAAATTATGCTCCACGAACATCAAAGATGATGTTTCACAAGGGGAGCAAATACATGGAACTAACTCTGGGAGCAAAAGCAGCATACAGATTTGAGGAAGGGTTAAAAAAGAATTCTCAATGGCTTTTAGTGTGTGGGAGAATGAGAAAAGTGAGTAACTTCTTTTCTTAACTACCTAGGGTAACAATAAGGCAGAGACAGTATTTTATCAAACTAGTTGAGGAAAAAAATTTGAATTGGAATAGGGTACTAAGGACCCAAAAGAAGTTAAGCAAAGAGAAGGAAGAATAAAAAAAGAAAATGTGAGAAAAACCAAAAGCATGATAGCAGAAAGAAGAAATCCAAAGACATGAGAAATCACTATAAACACTACAGATAAATGACAGATTTCCAAGCTAGATATTTTAAAAATTCAGCTATATATGTCTCCAGGGGAAATGCACACAATTATGAATGCCAAAATACTTTGTATTTTCATCACAGCAAATGATGAAAAATGTGCATAAATCACATACTAACATAAAGAAGGGGCCTTAACATCAGCATAAAGTAAAAAATCTTAGACATATTGGTTGTTATGTGATGATAAAAGGCTCAGTTTACCAGGAAAATATACTAATGCTAAGTCTGTATATATTTAATCAATAAACTTCAAACTATATTAAAAATAAAGATTAAAATATCTAAATGGAAATCATCATTATGGTAGAAAAATTTTCTCATTAATATGGAGATCACTCAGACAAGGCTGAAATTTGAAAATCACAATTAGCAATATTGCACAAGAATATGGGGAAAAGGAATGGGGGGGAGGATGGGTGAAAGGAAGGTAATTGGTGGGACCACACCTACGGTGCATCTTAGAAGGGTGAAACTTACTAAATGTAGAATATAAATGTCTTAACAGAATAACTAAGAAAATGCCATGAAGGCTATGTTAACCGGTTTGATGAAAATATTTCAAATTGTATATAAAACCAGCACATTGTACCCCATGATTGCATTAATGTACACAGCTATGATTTAATAAAAAAAATAATAATATTGATCAAATGGACATATGTAAAACTTAATGCCAAACATTGGCAGAAGCCATTTTTTCAAGAATACATGGAACATTCAAAAAAATTGACCCAGGCCGGGTGCGGTGGCTCAGGCTTATAACCCTAGCACTCTGCGAAGCAGAGGTGGGTGGATTGCCTGAGCTCACGGGTTCAAGACCAGCTTGAGCCAGAGCAAGACCTTGTCTCTAAAAATAGCCAGACATTGTGGCGGGTGCTTGTAGTCCCAGATACTTGGGAGGCTGAGGCAAGAGAATCACTTAAGCCCAAGAATTTGAGGTTGCTGTGAGCTGTGACAACACAGCACTCTACCAAGAGTGACAAAATGAGACTCTGTCTCAAAAAAGAAAAGAAAAATTGACCCCATGCTATACTCACGACCTCAACAAATTGCAAAGGACCAGATATAATTCATCTCTTTTAACCTCCATGAAATTGTGTTAAGTAGTAATAATAAAGAAAACTAGAAACACTAAATATGTTTGGAAATTTCACAATTTTGTGAAAAACTTCTATATATGGATATGCACATATATGTGTGTGTGTATATATATAAATATGTATATATATATAGTATAACTATATATTATGTACACATTTATTTATGTCAATGATTAAAGAGAATGTAATGATATATTAGGGATATTGTCTCTAAATAAGTGAGTTTATGGGATAACTTAAAATTGGGTAATGGTAAATGAAAGTAGAAAAATAAAGAAGTATCATTCAAGTACATTCTCCTCAAGATCAGCATGTATCAAACCTTCTCACTAAATACTTGTATGTGTATGCATGTAGTTACAAGTGGATAAATAGTGCTTTCAAATGCAAAGATGGAAAAGTGCTATCAACTTACATGATTTAGGTAATTCATTTAAAAATATATAACTCAAAAATTTTCACTGTATATGATCTACGAATGATCCCTTCAGGTCATGTGAATACCTATTTTTAGTAAGTAAAATTCATGTCTCTTGTAATTACTATAGAATGAGTCCTAAAATTCCCATAGGTACTCTTTGGAGAATGTAAGTCATAATGATATTCATAATATTTCACAAATTACTGTGATTTCTTTCTTTAAATTAAAATCCTATATTGTATATTATTCTCATTGTATGTAAATACGTATACCAAAGTGGGTTGGACAGGTGATGAGAAATTTTCACCAGAAAAGAGACATAATAAGTAAGTTACTCATGACCAGCACTCCTGTCAATAAAGAGATTTATGATATAGAAGGCTGGAAAGTGAAATTACTGCTCTGATAAGAATGTCCTACTAATTAAAAATAAATGCAGAAATAAAACAAATTATGACAGAAATTAAAACTTGCCAGCCATGGTAGTTATTGTAATTTTAGAATATCATAGACAGTACCTAATCGTTAGCAGGGGCTAAATAAAATTTGGGGATGAATAAACAAACGATGCAAACATGCAAAACCTAAACTGTGGTTGGAATGTTTATGACCCCGCCAGATCTTTAATAAGAAGAAGGAAGGGTGAGGGAGACTGAAAAAGTAGAAAAAATAATCCCTTTCCAAATGAATAGGATTATCTATTTAATGAAAAATTCAGAGTGTGCTTTTCCTGTCCCCAATTCTATATTACATTATTTGGTAATTTCAATTAGTTTTTTGTTGTTTTCTTTTTTTTAACTAATAGTGAAAATAGCTACAAGTTACTGAGGGCTTACTATGTACCAAACGGAGAAAAACATTAAGAGTATCTGGAAGGTAGAAAAGATGGGGGTTAAGACTGAAGGAGACTTACAAAAATGTGGTACAGACTCATGAGAACAATAGAAATGAAAATAAGAATGAATAGATTCTTATTTTTCTATTAATTTTTACTCTGTCAGGTATCATGCTAAACTATGTTTTTTCTCTCCAAATATGGATCATCTTGAAATTCTTAATGTTTACATTTTAGACATTTCTATCTTGACCAGCTTTATAGGGCATATCAAAAGATAGACAACAATATAAAATGGAAATATTCAAAACACTTCATGAGAAAATAGTTTCAATGTTCAAATACACATATTAAATTGCTTACTATGTGCCAAAGTTGATAAAAGCTGAGCATATATTACCTCATTTAACACAACAACCAGATGAGTTAAATATAATTATTCCTACTTTACAATAGAAACAAAAAAATAAATAATTTGCCCCAAGTATTGCTAATAAGTAATCAGGATTTAGAAAACAAAATTCCGCCTTTAACACATATGCTGAAAAATTGCTACCAAAGCATCTTTTCTGCATTCATATTACCTACTTCATTCACTTAACTTCTTGTTGCATCTGTAGAACGGAGATAAGTAGCTAAAGAAGCCAATCAGAACTTGAGGCTGCAGAAATGAGGTGGTTTACAGAGATTCATTCCGAGGGGCACAGGGAACTCTCCTCTCGTGAATTTCAGATGTGGGCTCATTTTTCTTCTGAGCAACCAGAAGCTGAATTGTGGTGTAAAATATGTGATTCACATGATGAAACCTGTGTATTTGTGATATTTGTCAAGATATAGTTGTCTGAATGAAGAGAATTATTGAGATGTATTCAAAAACAGATGTAACGCTGGGTAGAATAAATAAAACAAGAAACATACTAGCCAATACCGGCAAGAATCCATGTGACCTGTCTCAGCAATGCCTTTCCTATAAATGTGTCAGACATTCCAAACTTATGATTCCAATTAGTATAGTAAATGTTAATACTCAAATCCAGAGAGTTCTGTTGCTAGTTAACCAATTTGGGAAGTCCAGGCCTTTTGAAGTTCCCATCCTTAGAGTATTTCTGGGAATTCCAAATGTTTTACTTAAGTCCATGTCCCTATCTCCGTTTGTCATGAGCCACTCATTACTGGTAATTGGCCACCATCATTCAGTGCCAATTCTCGTAATTCTTCCAGGAGACAATAAATGTTCTAAAGAAGTAAGAGGGACAATGGCCCTTCCCTTTGTGTTAAGCTCAGATGGGAAAGCTCAAAGCTGTTTTGTCTCTCAGTGTTACTGAACTTGGAGCAAATCTATTCTAACACATAGCTATTCTCTCCCTAGGTGCTCGCAGGCCTAGAACCACAATGTTGGCCCCATTCCTATGGCAAGTTTATCTAGCAAGACACCTTTCCCTCTTGTGAGGCATTTTTCTCTCTAGTCATTAAGATATTACTTCTCAGATTTAGTTTTGCTTCCTATGAATCACAATGGCAGTCGGAAATGGCTTTCTGTAGTTGAACATTTAGTTTGTCAAAGTGGGAAATAGATACGTCGTGAGGAAATGGAGTTGGGGGAGACTAGAATTGGGGGTCATCTAATTTTACAGTACTGATTTATCCACCAGCCAGTCCAACCCAGTCAGACACCTGCTTACATGCATGTGGAACTCAAATATCCTGATGGGACAGATCTGTCCCTCTCCAGATCCATCACTATTGCCAGGCAATTTCTTCACTGATAGTTCATAAAGCACCAGCATGAATTCCCTTTTCCAAATGCATTAGCAAGAACATGACAAAGATAAATTTTATCAAGGGGTTGCTAGATTTTCTTGCACAAACCACCAAGTTTCAGTCTCTCCAAAGAATCATTCTTCGTAGTCTCAGAGACAATTGCTTGACAATTGCAGGTATATAGGTAGGCCCTTTGGCAATGGGAAAGACTTTGATTTGAGTCGTCCACATAGAATCATGTAAAAAGTTTTCTTGGCTTGTTAAAACTGTAAGGAACACTTTAATCAGGACTATCACAGTAGGGGAGAAAGCACAACCCTGAATGTAAGAGGAACAGGTAAGGAGGGTGGTCAATACATGGAAAATTACTAAGAGGAAATATCAGGGGTGGGGAGATTCTTGCCCAAGGCAGGACAAGGCTGAATCCTGGTTAAGAGAGCTCTGAGAAGCCAGACTACGATTTGGACAAAGGGGAGTTTTTCTCAATAACTAAGGACAACTGTCCAAATGAAACTCACTTGCTAAAGTCAGAGTTAGGCTTCCAGAATGATGCCGGGAAGCAGCAGTTCTCAACCTGTGGGTCGTGACCCCTTTGTAATAATGAAAATACATCCTGCATATCAGATATTTACATTACGATTCATAACAGTAGCAAAATTACAGTTATGAGGTAGTAATGAAAATAATTTTGTGGTTGGGGATCACCACCACATGAGGAACTGTATTAAAGGGTCACAGCATTAGGAGGCATCAGGAAGGCTGAGAATCACGGCGTGAAGGTCCTGAAACGTAGAGTGAGACCTACTGCACGTCAGTTCTTAGACTTCAACTTCGCCCAAGTGGTAACTTTCCAATCAACCCGATTTCAAAAAGTGTTGATTTATGACTGTTTCAAAAAGGTCATAAAATATTCTGAAATTGCAAAATATGCAAATCATAATCCTCAAATGATTTGACAGTAATATCTTAGATCTTTTCAAAATACACACACCCTCACCTGTTTATTTTGTGAGTCGTGGCTACCATTCCACTGCTGTCTTATCTTTTACTCTCCCTTTCCCTCCCTCTCTGCACATACGTCTTTGCCAACTTGTCACATAGTCACCAATTTCGAAAAAGAATCTGGATTAAAAACCTATTTCATCATTTGTAATCTATCTAAATAGGAAGTTATTTCCATAACTCCTAACATCATGCAGCAGCTGGAAAAGGCTTTAGCAGTCATCTCTTTCCCCAGCCATTTAGCAATTCAAGAAGCAGAGGTCCAGACCAATTAGTGATTTAATTCAGTTTGATAGTTAGTACTGAAATAAGAATAAACATAGGTTTCCATATCTTACCTATTCAACCATCAATAGTAATTACAGGAAAACCCTTAAAGCAGCAGTGGAGAGATTTGTAGCTGTCACTCACCAATCATATGATTCAGGGCAAGTTTCTTAACCTTCCTGATCACAGTCTTCTCATCTATAAAATAAAAGGAAGAGATAATTACATAGGTTCCTCACAGTGTGAAAATGCTGGTTTTACCTTGCATTAAACTGGGTAGGGTAGATAAAATCAGCATATCTAAAGAAAGCACCTCACACTGGGTTAGTGTAAAGTAAACCCTCAAAATAAAAATGAGATAGTAAGAAAGTGTCTCCCTTATTCACCCATCCTTCCTCCTTCCCTCCCTCCTACGCTCCTTTCCACCTTCTTCCCTTCCCTCCCTCCCTCCCTTCCGCCCTTCCCTACCTCCTTCCTTCTGGCGTGAGCTGGAAGGTGACTGTGATATACCATAGACTACTCACTTGATTGAAATATTAAAATATGCTACTTGGGTCCTAAGGGAAAAGTTTAAGCATATAAGACAAGGAATTCTGTTTAGCAAGTCATCAATGTAATCAACTTTATAGCTTGGATTTTTAAGAGTTAAATCCAAACATGTTCTCTAAAAAATAACCCTAAAGTTCATGTAAATCTGGTAGATCAAATATCCAACAGAAGCATCTCAACATGAAATATTGACGAAAACCTGGTAATTAGTGGTTTTCCTTCCTTTCTCAATGGCCTTACCTAGCTAGCGATCAAACACTCAGACTAAAACGCGACCTCCTTCCTCACCAATTACCTCATCTGTTAGCCTAAATGAGAGTGAATTTAAGTCTCTTTCCTGTTTCCAGCTTTCATCAACTATGATCTTTTTTTTAAAGTGAGATTGAAGTCTATTTAGAAAATTGGAAAATTTTTCTAGCCTACAGAAATACTCCTACCTAATTCGAGCAGGTGATGAAGCAGCTCTTGTGTAGAGAGAAGCCTTGGTCCTTTGGGCTTGCTGGAAGTGGGTGGATGTTTTTTTCTTTGCTTCCAATGCACCACGGTCAGTACAGTCGGGGTTGGAGAACACACATGCGCATGAGGCAGCAGGGAGGCTTTCACATTTGGGGAACAATTTTAAATGGCAATGCCACAGCTTGTATACAAGCAGCCCAAGAGAAAAGCAGTGAATGAAATGGAGATGATGACATGTAAGAGGTGACACGACCTGTTCTCTTTCTGCCCTGGATTGGGCTCTGTTCATGTGTAATGTTACAGTAAAGTTTAATGATTGAGCAATAAATAGAAAACCCAGCACCATATGCTGCGTGCAGGGTCACAGGAAAACAGACTGTTCATTGTCTAAAGAGGAAAGACATCCTGAGGAGATTGAAAGTGACTTTCTGGAGGACAGAAAGGACAACTAAATAAGTTCTCTGAAAGAGCAAACAGAAAAGAAGGTAAGTGCAAGCAAATACGAATTGGTTTCTGTTACTTCTAGCAAAGTATTTAGAGTTAAATAAGAGTGAGCCCCAGCTTCAGGAAAGCACATCAGGGCCTTGAGGGTAGTAACGTTGGAGGGACTCTTAGAAGGGGGAGAATCTTTAAACATATTCCGAAAATTCAACCACAGCAAACCCTCCTATAAAGACCACTCATCACCTTAAAGCCAGGATGTAGGTGCAGGAAGGAACTGGGGCTGACAATTCCAGGTCTCAGAGTGTGCAAAACTATAAGCTCAGGAGCCAGACTGCTGTGTTCGAATCCTGGTTCTGCCACTTAGCAGCTGAGGGATGGTGGGTAAGTCCTTTAACTTCTCTTTTCCTCAGTTTCCCCTCAGAAGAGGGCTGTGCACTAGTATACACTGAGTATGTCAGCATTATTATTAAAATACCAACAAATGTATACCATTTTATTTTCATAGGTACTTATTAATAAAATGTCTCCATGCTGCAAAAATTCTTGTCTTGTATTTTGGAAATTTCCTGAAATGTCAGGTAGGAGAAAGGAGACTGTGCCAAGCAGGGCACGGTGCTGAAAATTATCCAGGGAAACTTATCTGTGGGTATGTGGGTTGGGGAGGAGTAACCCAGTGCAGCAGAGATGTCACCCCCTTTTTGCATAAAGTCAGGTGGGAAATTTCCTGAAGAGCATTGCATACAAATTTTATACATAAAAGGGAGACGATCCTAACTTCTAGCAATTTTCAAAAGATTAGGTACATCTAGCTTATACCTCCATAAGCATTTTTATAGAGAGTATTTTATCACACACCTACCTTTAGCAACTAATTAAAAGTAATGAATCTTTCCACAACTTAAAGTACACCTTGGTATTCCACTCAGCTATGACCCCTACAGATGTCCGCTGGAATTATTGTTGATGTGGGAATGAGAGTCAATACAGCCAGAACTCAAAAAATCTGTGAGCTGAAAGGTTGCCTTCCTCTAGCTGCCCCAAGCCTGTGCACTGTATCAGCCTGTCTCCCTAAAGCCCAGTGCATGAAATTTCTGAGCCCTTTCATCTGTGACTGTCAACAACTTGTTGAATATCTTTTTTTTAAAACCTTAGTAAAGCAGATTTATTCCTGATTTTGCTTCAAACTGTGAATAGTATGACAAATAGAGTCAGATTGTAGGTGATTCAATACCAAGGTTTCTTTACAGACATTAAAATGTCATGTTCTTCTACTTACAGTTTTAGTTTCTCTTTCTTTACATCTGTTTTGTTTTATTCTTAATTATGTTAAAACATTTAATTTAAAAAAAAATTAAGCACAGAAATATTGTGCCTTTCACATTCACCTGAATCTCTCTCCCCTCCCTAGGGGTAATCAGGGCTAATAGTAGGCTGTAAATTCTCCCAGGTCACTGTCTCCGCACCCCCCGCCTTTTTATTTTGAGAGAGGGGAGTGCAGACACCGTCCTCTACTCCCATACATTATGCTGTATATTTTCCCACATGTGGGGAAATCTCAGGGGTCAGCACATCCAGAGTACAGTGGATAAGCCTCAACCTGGCACAACCACCTTCACAAGCATGCTCGAAAATGTTCTAGGCTATTATTACATTTTTCTCTTCAATCGAGCTTTAAACTGTCAAGTTTCGGGTGAATATTCCAGGTCACGTCCACGTTCAATCAATATATAAAATACAGCATATATACATGCATATATGGGTGTGTACATAATATATGTACACGTATGTACACATTATTTGTTTTTATGAAAATTTTTGCCTAAGTGGCGTAAGTTATGTAATATCAGCAATTTGCTCTTTTCCACTTTGCAGTTGGTGTTGGAGGTCTTCCCCTTGTGGTATGTACATAACTGGTATATACTTTGTAAATGAGCCATGTGATTGTTCTATGGTACAAATGTACTGGAGTTCAACTCGTCCACTCTTGATGGAGGTGTAGGTTGATTACTATTGTTTTTGACACCAAATCCTGTATTTTTGTCTTCAGGCAAGTGGGGTTATTTCTCTAGAAAAGACCTTTAAAGGTAGAATTACTGGGTAAAAGACCATACATGGTAAATCTGAAACTTCTCCCTACAAAAGACTGAACCAACTTACACACACACCAACAGTAAAACAGTACTTTTGCTACAACATCCTTACGCACTGTGGATATTACCCTGCTTTGCAATTTTTGCTACCCTGGTAGGAAAAACAACATCATTTTTTCTCCATTTGCATTTTTCTGCTTGCTAATGAGGTTGAACATCCTTTTAAATGTTGTTAAAACTATTTTTAGTTATTTAGTTAATTGCCTAATGTTTTCATATTCCTTAATTTAAGGTGTCTTTAAATTATGGTGAATAATCTTTGGTTTAACATATTTTCTCCCAGTCTGATATTTGTCTTTTAATTAATTACTGTGACTTTTGTCATTTACAAGTTTCAAATTTTTATGTAGAAGTATATTAAAACTTTCTACTTTGTGAATTCTGAATTTAGGGTTTTCTTAGGAAACCCTTCAAAACTCCAAATTGTAAATGAATATTATCTTAATTTATTTGACATCACTTTATATTTCTGTAATTTATGTGTAGTTGTTTGTTCTAAAAACAATTTTGTAAGGGTATGAGACAGGACAAAGCTCCATTGTGTTTCCAAACTGCCAGTTAGTTGTCCCATGTCCCATCTGTATTAAATAGCCCATTTTCCCCTACTAATTTCCCCACAAGGTAACACATGATGTTGCCTCTGTCGCATATTCAGTTTTCCTGTATAGCTTGGTCTAATCTTCCACTGTCTTTTTCTGTGCAATCAAGATGCCTATTTCTGAATGATTACTTGCTGTAGGTTTAGCTTCTCACAGCTTTACATGATGTATTTTTAATGGGATTGAAAAAATGCCACTTCTTGATTTTTTTGAAAAATGTTCTAGGCTATTATTACATTTTTCTCTTCAATTGAGCTTTAAACTGTCAGGTTTCCTAAATTGCTTTTTAGGATTTTATATGAGATTAAATTTATAGATTAATTTAGGGAGAAATAAGACCTTTACGATGTTAAGTATTCTCTTCCAGGAACACGCTCTGCCTCTGTGTTTATTCAGATTAATTTATGTATCCCTTCAAAGAATGTTACATGGTTTCTCAGAATGGTTATTCAGCTCTCTTGTTAGGCTCATCCTTGTCTGGTTTCTGCTGCTATGGTGATTGAGATGTCATCCGTGATATGTTCTACTTGATTATTATCCTATGTAGAACAGTTATCATATACTGAATTTTGAATACAGTATATATTTAATATAAATATATTAAAAATGATAATTTTTAATTAATAAGAAATTTTATTAATTTTCATAGTTTTTTCAATTTACTTTCTTGGATTTTCTAGGTATTTGGTCATCTTGTGTACAAATAATAGGTTTATCCTTCACTACCTGATGCATACATGTGTAAGTGTCTTATTTATGTCTCAGTTTTTATGAGTTTTTATGACATTTTGAATAGAAATATTGATAATAGATAAGATGCTTATCATAGTTTCCTGATTGCATCATGGCCACTCACAAGTATCACAAAGACGTAATATTCCAAAGTTTTACATTTCCTGTCACCTGTTTTATTTAGGGAACATTCACATTTCTATAGCTGTAAGAATAATTACAAAAGTATAAAACTGTTAATAAACAGCAATATTTCAAGTCACTTCAATCACTGTATATTGTCCCTCATAAAAGCCATGAAGGCTAAGTAAGATTTGGTGTGTTTAATACATTTTTATTGACTCACTAACTGAATTGATTATAATGATGTAATTTGGCATGAATTCTAGTACATTTTGTTTCCTATTATCTTTCTCCCTCCTTTATCTTCAGGCTACTTAATTAGAGACACACATATATAGAAATTTCATACATTTCTGTTAATTGAATCTGTTCAACCTTCCTGATATCTTTGATATATATCCTATTGTTATTTCCTCATTTTTATGATTCTCTTATATGTCTTTAAATATATCTTATATAATTGTTTTATATTCTAAAGTTAATAATTTCTAATCTTAACTTTTGGGGGGTTTAAATATGTTGGCAACTCTTCAGTGGTCTATTTTTTTTGTTTCCTTTGTTGTCTCTGATAATGAATTCATATTTGGATATTTTTATGTGGGAAACCCTTGGATCTAAGCTGGGGTGCCCGCTTCAGCTGGAAGTTAAGAGCACTTGTGTTCTAAGAACAATCGCCCCTTCCAATTATATGAATTAAGAAAGAATTGCCGTTTTCCACAGTCACAGGATTTAGATCCCCACTGGATGGTAACACTAGTGAAACAATTGCCTTCAGGAAAACTTAGCTGTCCCTTATTACTTTTTTTGTTGTTGTTATTTACTGAACTCCTTTATCCTTTGGGTAGTGGTGAAAGATAACCTCAAAGATTTTCTTTTCTTTTTACTTTGAGACCAGAAATAAACTAAAAGGCATATTCTGTGTAGAATAGAAGATGGTCTTTCATTTGCTTATTTTATAAGCAGGAGAATCTTCAGAAAATTTATTATGTTATACATGTACAGACAGAATGGAGACAAAAATTACTTATTTCTAATGTCATATCAATTCAAGGATAAGATAGATGTTTCACAAAAAGCACTACTGGTAGTGCCCTTAATGGGGTTATTAAATATTAAGTTCTGATCACTTTGGATATTCAATTCCATTACCTGATTATTACAGTTCACTGTCATGGGCCATTTTGATAATGGAGCCTCCAGCCCTAGTCGATCTTCAGATGACTGCAACCTGAGACAAGGTCTGACTATTTGGCCTATAATCTCATGAGAAACTCCCAACCAAGTCCCCAGTTTATGACAGGCAGAAACTGTGAGGTATAACAAGGGCTTATTGTTATTTTAAGTCACTAAGTTTGGGGATAATTTATTACACAGCAATAACAACTACTGTGCAATATCATCGTTAAAATATTAATATCTTTTTTATTACTTTTCTAACAGAAAATGTGTACATCTAGTGTCTAAACTGAAGTCAGTCTGATGTCTTAGTTTCTTTGTGGATAGTACCATCGGGCCATAAGCAACATATTTGGATGAATAAATAACTATGGACAAAACTACGACCATTCACTGAGGCAATCGAACAAATTTCCAGGAGCAAATCTCATGCCTGACTCAATAGGAAAATCTACACTCCCTGTGAGGAAAGGCACAATAAGGAACTGATTGACATGTTTATCAACCGCTTTCTCTCAGGGGAATGATAAACATCCAGCTGACAGAGTTCCTGTACTTGTATGTGTATGTTTACATTTTCTCCTGGAAAACAGAGAAGTACAGAATCCAAAAATGATAATTTCATAGTCACTGTGATTTCAAGTAGCATCATCAGCCAAAGTAATAATAATAAATATAACATCATTATTTAATAGAATGCCATTGAGCATTTTTTCCCTAGATTTAACACTAAGGCTTAAAAGAAATCATGTTGGAAAAAATGTAATAGTTTGCAATGAAGTTAAAAATGTCTTCTATGTGGTGAATATAATGATCATTGTTAATGCTTGGAACATCTGACTATTTTTTAAATGGAACTCTCTTTGCTTGATCTACTTTTCATTATAGTGTGCAGGTCATAATAAAAGCTGTTAAAAACTGATATGTTTAATTGAGGTCCACAGGTACCAATAGAAAGCCTATATTTATTTAAATAAAAGTTATTGTTGCTAGTGTAAAATGAAAAAAATACTCCACAGAATCTTTGTTTGGACAAAATAAGGTGCTCTGGCCCATTAGTAAGCATAATGCATGGGAACCTCACAAGCACTTAGAGAAAAGGCTCCATTTAGGAAAACACCAGCAGCATTCAGCTACTTAAAGCTGAAATTCACTGAAGCTACATGACAGAAAACAGGAGGAGAACCCATGTTGCTTTAGGAATCTTTTCGTATTGGATCAGCATTAATAACCGCAGTCAACGTTCAGCTCTCCATTAGTCATTCACCCATCCTCTTTATTTCATTGCATTGATTATTTATGTCTTAAATTATAGTTGTTCTTTCTTGTTTTTGCTGTGGCTTAAAGAACAGCTTCAAGGGCAAGCATGAAAAGAAATGTCTGGACGTGGTACTTGGTGATGCATGGACAGTTCCACAAGAAATAAGACCCTGCCTGTTTTCTTGATACACACCAGAGAATCTATCGTTCCCTCAGCTGGTATAATACTTATCAATTTATTTCCTACATGTTGGTACAATACTGGAACATCGTTAATGAGAAGACAAATTGGAAAACATAAGCTCATCGAAGTTTGTTTCTTTCCCTTTTAAAAATAATCAAAACAGTGTCTTCTTCTCATGGGATAGTCATTATTTAAACCTGTCTCCTAAAGCTGACAATAGCTTTGAAGATCACTGCGTTAAACCTATTAGCCGGTGTTTGAACCCTGCTATAGTCTATAAGCCCAGTTTGTGTTTGAATTCCTCCAGCACCACTCAGCTCTCAACATTGGCAGCTCACTTAATCATCAGTCAGCTATAATTGGAAGAACTTTTCTATGCCTTTCTGAAACAAAGATAGCTGATTTGGTTTTCTCCCTACTTTAAACAAAGCTGGAAACATACATAAAGTTTTTTAGTGTCTTATTTTTGAAGTTGGGATTTAAGGAAAAAGAGAGTAATCAACATTTCTCTGAAGACAAAAATAAAACTGAAGTTCTTATTTCATTTATTTTCTCACGTAAAAATAATGACTATAAGGACCTCACACTGTTAAGTGAGTCATCCAGGGATGAAATTTGTTGCTACCTTTCAGGGTGACTTCGGATCAGAAGTCCAGAGAAGCCAGAACCATTCCATTTTAATCAAGAATAAGCTGAGATGTTAAACAAGGATGCCTGAGCACATGTTTCCACACAGCAGTCCTAATAACACCAGCTTCTTAATCATTTCTTTGCTTGGTACACAATTTATCTTTCATGCCATTCTGGCTAACGCCGTGATCAAACCCTTCATCTCTAGTTTGTTTTCAAGTTATCTCGCTCGCTCAGGAAAGACCTCTGCTCACTGGAGGCCTGTCTCAAAGAAACAATCTTCACAGCAACAACAGTTCTACTTGGGTTTCTAAAAGCCTGTCTGCGATGTAGAGGAAGCATCAAGACATCAATACATCTAACAAATATGTCTTCCTAATGAGAAGACCACACCTCACGATGCCATGAGAAAATTTCAAAAATAAATCTATTATTGAGTTGGAGGTTGCTGTGAGCTGTGTGACGCCACAGCACTCTACCGAGGGCGATAAAGTGAGACTCTGTCTCTACAAAAAAAATTTCAAATAAATAAATAAATAAATAAATCTATTATTTTAAGTGTCAGTTTTGCATTTTCCTGGCAGGCTTCAGCTTTTAGATGAATGAGCTGCTTCTTTCAAAAACATCAAGTTACTATTACGTTCCTGATCAGAAACAGATGGAAATGGTTATAGTCATTCCGAATAGTAAGTGGATTTTCTGCCGGATTTTTATAATGATCTAGGATGCAGAGGACTATGTTGAGGTAGCAAGTGTTTATCCTGCGGTATACTCAGGCCTCCCAAATGTATTGATCCGTGTGAAAGCCTTAGGAAGAATTTACTATATTTTGTACTTTTTCTTTCTTCTTCTTTTTTTTTTTTTTGAGACAGAGAAGAAGGACAACTGGGAGAGGATATCATGGAAACCCAAAGAGAAGTTGTAAAAAGATGTAGTTCTAGTAATATGAAATTCTGCTGAGATCACCTTCTAAACAATCTTCTGATGATTGTAAGCCAGATTTGGGATCCATGACACCTTTAGAGAAGTCATGGGTAGTCAGGTGGGAGTGAATTGTGAGGCAAGAGAGTGGAGCTATGAACACTTGGCTTTGACTGGCAGGCAGCAGCCCAGTGGCACTTGGAGAGAGTGAACTGTAAACTACCGGCAGGGCTGAAAATCCCCAGGGAAGACAGAATGACACCTGGAGTAGGAGCTGGTCCTGGGCAGAGAATGTGTGAAGACGCAGAGTAGGAGGCTGGGGGAGCCTTTCTAGTAAAGGAACATCTGCCTTAGCAATCAGAAAAAAATGCTAGGATGACATACTTCTAGAAAAGTTAACAGGTTTGGAACCAAGAAGCAAAGAAATCTGAAGTTTGTGAGCCTCACATGGGTGCAGAGCTTCTAGGTTCCTATCAGAGTGGAGCAGGGCGGCACTCGGGTACTTTGAGTTCCAAATACGGGGACTGGTGGAAGGGGGGCTGCCTTGGGGATCAAAGCCAAGGCCACCACCTGTAGCTGGCCGGAGGTGGGGCAGGGGTGGCCCCAAGGGGACTCTTCCCAGGTACTTGAAGTGGGAGGTGCTAAAGATACTCACCTCTAAACTTTATCTTTTTATTTAAATATATAGAATTGTGAATATTTATAGTATGCAACATTAAGCTGTAAGATATATATATATATATGATATATTACAGAGTGCTAAAAATACGTATATAGATTTTAAGAAAGAAAAAAAAGTGTATTAAAATTGTAATACTCAATATATACCAATAACAAAAGATGAATACAAGTCATGTTTGACTCCTGGAATCATAAGATACATACTACCCAGATAACATCTCTTATAATGTGTCCTATTTCTCGGCACCCCCAGCAGATACATAAGATGATATATGGTATATAAAATGGTTACCTCCGTGGAACATACAAACACATCCACCATCTCACAAAGTTCCCCATTTCCCTCTGTGGCAAGAGCAGCTATCTTCTCCTCATTCAGCCAACCCCCTGAACGCAGTCATATGCTATTGCTAACGATAGTCAGCGTGTTGGGCGTTAGTCTTTGCACTTGTTCACCCTCATATCTGCCCCTTTCTGTCCTCCCTCCTCCGTCTCCCCACTTCCTCCCATGCATCCTGCTCCTCGGAACCACTGCTTTAGTCTCTATCACTGTGCATTTGACTCACCCTTTTTTCGATGCCATGCATAAGTGAAAACGTAAAATATTTTTCTTTCTGTATCTAATTAATGTAATTTAGCATAATGTTCTTCAGGTCCATTCAAATTGTGGCACATGGCAAGATCTCCTCCTTTTTAAGGCTGAATAATATTCCGTGAGACAGAGAGTGGGGGAGAGAGAGATAACCACCGTTTCCACGGTTTCTTTTTGTGTTCGTCCACTGCTGGACATCTAAGTCTATCTTTTAAAGTTTAGAAGATAAGCTTTATCTTTTAAATAACTATAAAATCTGCCAGTTTCTCTCCAGTTTTATTAGCAAGACCTGTTCAGACTCCAATCTTCCCTCCACAGACAACTCACTGCAGAATACCTCTCTCATCCACCTTTGAACCCCCCTGCTTTAAAAGCACAAATCAGATCGTAGGCTGTTTCTGAGGATAACGAACAATGTTCTCTCGGTGCTCTCAAGATACAAGCCTTTCCCCAGGTGAACCCTGCCCCTGCCTCTCTTCTAACCTCACTCCTTGCCTCTCCCTCTCTGAATTCCAACCAGACTGGCCTCGAGGGTCCCATAGAATAGCTTCTTTTTTCCTAACTCACACTGTTCCCTTTAATTGCTCTGCCCTATCTGTTATTCACATTAAATTCAAAATTCATTTCCTGAAGGAAACCTCCTTAGTACTCCTAAATACTCTAACACTTCTTATACTTAATTATAATTACCAACTTTTGCTGTTAATGGATTAACATCTGTCTCCTTAACTTGAATATAAGTTCCTTGAACTGAGCATTCAGGTCTGTTATTTTGCGTTGATCTCAAGGAGCAGAAACACAGTGCCTGCCACACAGTAGACACGCAAATGCTGTATCAGTCACAGGAGAATGAATGGCCGTTTGCAGTGGCACTGAGACTTGAGTCTTGCCTAACGAAGGACTACATGTAGCCTGTACTCTCCCAATTTCATGACGGCTTTATAAAGATCAAATAAAACTCTGCAGAGGAAAATTGTTTATCCCATTGTCTTTAGCCTGGTTATAGAAGAGCCATTGACAGAAGTGTAGACTACAGGGAAAGGAATTAATTTAACCAAGATAAAAAGTGACATTAGGGATTGAGCCGCAGCCGTAGTGTGATCTCTCTTTGGGGTTTTTTCTCTTTGTTCCTTGGAGCATGAAGGCAAAGGAGCCTGACTGATGACTGCCTTTCTGCTCACATCCTGACAGTGTTAAAAGGTTCCTTGGTAACATCAAAAGATGTTTCTTTTAGCCCACTGGCATATGAACTCAGAAAACTTACAGTTTCCAAGTGAAGTTGACTGTGGTGTGACAGACATCTGTTTATATAACAATTTATGTAATTAGAGCCGAGAAAAAAGAACTTGCGAACTAGGATGACAGGACTTTCTTGAAAGCTGTAGCACAATCATTTATATGACTGTTCCAACTGTTCACAGAGATATTCATCAAAACATGCCTTTGAGTGAAGTGGGGAAAAAAAAATAGGAGCGGCACGGTCTTGATTCCAATTCATGTAAATCCTGCTCTGTTTGATTGTCCATGGTGAGAAAACAGCAAAGAGGAAACTATTAGAGGTTGTGCCTTCAGTCACACAATCTCAGCAGTGAGGTGGCCCGTGCTTCACCTGAATATCTGATCAGAGCTGCATTTATCCACTCAGACATGGTAAGGAGTCATCTACCAGCAAGGACATTGAGTGCTACAGTCTAATCCCACCCCTGATCTATCCCCAAATAGTAGCATTGCCAGTCAGCAAACAAAGAAAAAGAACAGGGTAAGGTAGTTTGGTTGGAAGTTCCTGCAGGTGCTTCTCCAAATTTCCTCAGGTAAACACACATCTGGTTTCCGAGACATGCATTTTGTTTTTATGATGCCCTCTGCTATTTTCCTGTAGGCTCAGAGTCCTACCTTCTGATGATGAACAGAGCTAATAAATTTCTCTTTGGCCTGGAAGAAAATGACCTTCAACTATAGTTGAGTCAATAGTAGACCTGGAAATTTGTCTTCAAAAATTACTTCTTTGGGGCGGCACCTGTGGCTCAAAGGAGTGGGACACTGGCCCCATATGCCAAAGGTGGCAGGTTCAAACCCAGCCCTGGCCAAAAATTGCAAAAGAAAAGAAAAATTCCTTCTTTGTACAGTTTTTGTCTTGACCAGCTCTCTCCTTTTAGTAAATGTCTTCTACTCTAAGTCATCTGGGAAACACGGAAAGGGCTCATACCCATCACTCCACCCTTTATAAAAGATCCACAGAAGAGAAAAAGAGAGAAACAGTACTGCGGCCAGCTTTATCAAAGGCATTAGCGGTATAGAATTGTCACTGAGTTCTTCCATATTTCCTTCACCAGCTGGCTTGAGGACTGGGTTGGCTCAGGTTCAGGTTGTGGGAAATTTCAGGTAGGTTAGATGTGAGGATTCTACTTACCAATAGAGTGAGGTTGCTAGAATAATTTGACTAGTCAAATTTTAGCAAGCAGTGACAACAGCTGTATTTCATGTGTGGCAGTATTCAATGACTCAGATGACATTCGTAATAGCTGTAGCAGCCAACATTTCATGAACACATACAGTGTACCAGGCAATATGCTATTTGTCACTTTTACAAGCAAAGGTTGAAGAGTTTAGTGATAGAAAGACTTGAACTCCTACTACTACCACTGAGTCAGAATAATAATCACAGACGTCCTGACAGTGAAATGGATTTGGAACAAACCTGATAGAAAAAAACTTAGAAATTTTCCTCTGTGTCTAAATCATGGACCTGGCAATGTCCCTGGGGCACCGTAGAAGGCTGTGCAGGACACACGCAGAGTGGCCCTGGATTTTTTTCAAGGAGGAATCTTGAAAGGGCCACCCATTTTCTTGCTCTTGTCCTTATCATCACAATTAATTATTCTATTTCCTGAATCTTTCCTTTCTTTAGAGTTTTGTGGCCATCTTGTGCATCTCATGCCAATTGACTCCACTCCTACTGGTGTCTAGAGTTAGACATCATGTGTCCCACAGCACAGACTTGAACTTCACAGGGAAACTGGAAGAGTGACTTCCCATTTGATTGCAATGACTCAGAGCATGCCAATTAGCACATGATGGGAAGGGAGAAGAGAAAAGAGTTTGAAAGACTTCTATTAGGTAGCAACTCAACTATCCCATGCTTATAAAACGTTTCTTCTCTGATTGAGCTGACACCAATCAACTCTCATCTCTCATCTTCTGTGAGATATAATAGTGTTAAGGAAATCTCCCAATCATTTAGTTTTCTTTTTAAGTAATCTAGAAAAATCCCATGGCTAAAATCTTGGGGAGGTTAGGTACAGCTAAGAAGTAACAGTTACTAGTATTATCTTCATTTAACAGATGTAGAGGCTCAGAGTAGAAGGGTCTAAATACTTGGCTATGGTCTTAGAGTTGGCGTAGAAGGAAGAGTCAGGAACTGAATCCTGAACAGCTTAACTCTGAAGTTCTTAAACATTAGGAAAAAGAAAAAGTGTTTATTATTCAACTGAGCACTGAGGGAGACACCCCTAGACAAGGCAACTATAATGAAGGTAAGAGTTTGAAAATGGCATAGCCCACACAACTAAGCCTCTGGGAATCAATAAAAGGATAATTCGGAAGAAGGAATCCCTCTGGAGTAGGTATCTATCTAAAGCAAGGTGACAGTGAGCGAGAGAAGGGGCTTCCTCTGATGTCTGAGAACCTTCTCACCGTCCAGGGTTGCCAGCCAAGCTGAGCACAGACAAACCTCTTGCTTCCCATGGCTGCCATCTGCCATAGCTCTGGCCAAGGCCAAACTTAGCCTTGCCTCATTTCTAAAGTTCCTTGTTCTAACAAAGTCGTCCCAAGGTGAGCCACAGAGCGGTGTCCTCTGAATGATTGCCCAGCCCCAAATACATGACTTTTCTGAAGAAGAGATGACAGCTGCCGAGGAAACTGGTCACAGGGAGGAGCCGCACACTCACTCACCTGCCCTGCTCTTCCCGCATCCCCAAGCAGCACATGTCAGCTGCCCTCTCCTCCTCATCTGGAGAGGGAAGGAGTGGCAGCTTATTAAAACCTGGCACAGTGCCAGCCTCATTCGCGCTGTCTTTATTATTCTATCTTATGAAAGCACCTGGAAAATAAACAGTGAGTGGCTCCTATCATATATGTGGTATTTAGCAGATTGGAAGTGCTTAATAAAAGTCAATGAATCCCACACAAATCATAACTATTAATATATTTGTTAGATGCAAATTCAGTGTGCAAATCAATAAGAAAATTAACATCTTGAGATCTCTGGGCTTTCACTGAATCATTATTACACTAAATTGAATAATTATTATAATGCAGATTAATGGTAAGTAATATTCATTTTGAATACACATCAAAACTATTTTGAATGCGTAATTAGTTTGCAGTGCAATGATTTTAAAAGAAAGGACAATTAATTTTAGCTTTGGCTTTGCCACATCCCATTCAAATGTTTTTTAGTGATGGTTCCATAACCAGGATAGCACATAATCTACATACTACCATCTGTCCTTTCTACTAAAATGATTAAATATATGCTAGTATTAAAATTATGCAAAGTGTGGGAGAGTTTTTTTCCTGGTTTATTTGTTACTGGATTTTATAATTTTTTTATTTTGAAATAATTTCAGATTTAGAGAAAACGTATAAGAATAGTACAAAGAATCCCTATGTGGTTACCCTGATTCCACAACTTTTAACATTTTATTTTGCATGCTTCATCTCTCTCCCTTTACACACATACACATGAATATATATCTAAATTATATTTTTTTCTGAGCTATGTAAGAACGAGTTGCAGTCATGAAACTACAATGCCCCTTTACCACTTACATGACTATTCTAATAACCAAAGTAATATATTAACAGGATATTGATCAATACTATTATCCAAGCTATAGGACTTATTCATATTTTATTAGTTGTCCCAATATCTTCTTTCTTTTTTTTAAATTTTATTTATTTATTTATTTATTTATTTTGAGAGACAGAGTCTCACTTTGTTGCTGTGGCAGCACAGCTCATAGCAACATCCAGCTCTTGGGCTTAGGCAATTCTCTTGCCTCAACCTCCTGAGTAACTGGGCCCAATATCTTCTTGTAAAGGAGAAAAACCTTTTAAAAATACAACTTTCAAAAATAAATCTTAGTTGTACTGTGTATCTCTCTCTCTCTATATATATATAAAACTAATATATGGATTAATATAAACTGATATTTAACCAGATATCATTATAGGGCCATATACGTGACTGGAAGATTAAGCAACATCATGACTCAGTCCTTCCCTTCGCTAATACTTAATAAATGAAGGAGTGAAAAAAATTTAAAACTTAACTGCATAACTTTATTTTCAACATTTAAAACTATCATTTATCTCTAATAACAAATTATTTTCAAAATCCTAGTACAGTTCTGTAGTTAGTTAAGCATGAGTGAAAAAGAATCACCAATCAGGCAAAAGTTTCCTTGCAAAGGGCATTATACTAGGAGGCTTTGAAATCCACTAGGAAATGCCTCCTCCCGTACTTACAACAGGCAATCTACTGTCAAGAACTGATAGAAACCAAGGAAGTCCCCTCGTCCACAGACCTCACGCTAGAACAGTGAAGTTCTCTTTAGTACAAAGAACATGCGTGATTTGTATTCTAGGGCTGAGTATGTAACGTTTATTTTTGTTTTTTAATGAACTCCCTGTAGCGTGAAGAGGAGAATCTATCCACTAAAATTAGCATATAAATTATTAGATCACATTTGTAAGAATTTGCAATAACTGTCCAATAGGCTTATCCTCTGAGTCAGAATCTACTTCTGGCAATTTTTTTCCCCAAAGAAACAATTCTAAGTACAGCAAAAACCTTAGACACAGAAGTGTTCGTTATATTAATATTCATAATAGTAAAGCAAAAACAACTAGAAGTCTGAAAGTACAGAAAGAGCAAAGGAAATTATTGTATATCTACAAGACAGAATGGTATTAGGCTATAAATAAAATCTATTATTAAAAATGCAATAGCAATGAAAGTACTCATTGGGAAATTGAGTAAGAATATAAGTTTCAAAATTGAATACATAATATAATCTCAAACATGTGGAGGGGGAAACAAGTCATCCTGTTAGCAGGGGTTGTATCAGGGTCAAGCAAATCTTCCACTGAAGACAGTGGGCCTGCAGGGTGTGGCCAGGCCTGCAGCAGGAATCCGTGGATCTGATTAGGATTGCTCCGGACTCCCAGCCCATTTTTGATCTGATTTCAAACCAGCCCACTCTCTAATTCCTGATTCTATGAAACAGGATTAGAGAGAGCAGAGTAGACACAAGCTAGGCATGCAGGATGCTTGCTGTGAACACCACAGAGTGCATTAAGGACATTCTCAAGCCCTGAATGAGTGTGTTTCAGGTGAAATCAGACACCTGCTAGACCAGACCAGACTGGTGTTATCAATGATTTTTTTCCCTATTTTTCCATATGTTCCAATTTTCAAGGAGGAATTATGATTAGTTTTATAGTAATAATTTGTAAAAGATTTGAGAAAAATGAGTCTTACGCTAAAAGTTTTATATGGCACATGAAATTATTTGAATTGAGAGAACATAAGGAAAATATCTGAGCTATGATGTGGTTGGTACTATGCAATGCCACAGAAGATTCTGGAAGCCTTGAAACCATTTTTCCCCAGAATTCTTTGCAAGCTGGTCTACTTAAACAATCGTTTTTACTGATCAAAAGTATTTAGTATTAAAAGTGATTTCAGGAACAGACTTTCATATTTAGACACCTGGGAATATTTATCTAGTTTGATTAAACTTGATGGCAGTAAGACTTCCTTGCCAAGAGAAATAGGAATATTGATCATTTTTGGCATACAAGGGACAAAATACTTACTTAAATTATCAATTGTAGTTTCCAGGAATGAAGTGCCTACTAAGCCCCGTTTGTCAGTAGAAGCCAGCCTCCTCTCTTATCTAATTAGGTCACCATCCCTGTAACCCAAAATTCTCTAATTACCTCACTGGATTACGCAGAATAGGATGGGCTACAGTGCAGTGACATCATCCACAAAACCTCAGGGTCTGAAGGAGCAAAAGCATATTTCTCTCTCGTGCCACATGTCCAACGGAGGTAGGCAGGGAGCCTGTTCCAACAAACTGGCCTAAAATTGGCACATATGACTTCTGTTCAAAATGCATTTTCCAGAACTAGACATATGGCTGCCTGTAGTTGTGAGGAGCCTGAAAAATGGGGTGGAACATGTGGATGTTTGATGAAAACAAAGTATTTCTTACATCACTAGAGACTGTTGCTTTGCAAGGGGGTGCTGATATTTCTTAAGAACTACCCCCATGACCACCCATTGCCTGTAATGGAGACAGACACCAGCAAACCCCAGGGTGTGAGCCCAGTCGAAACCAAGGAAAGACAGATTACAAAGTGAAATAGTTGAAGGATTCTGCCAACCTATATCAGTAAAAATACTGGGAGTGTGCTGGGAATGAACTCTAAAGATACCAGATCAGGGAAGAGGAAGCGTAATTCTATACAACAAGCCTATAATGTCTAATTTATTGATATACATACATATACTAGAAATTATGGATTCAGTGTGCTAGCTTTAATAGCTAGACATGTTTTTATCAATTTCCTGTGGCAGTTTTCTTTGTCTGAAACCTAGACCCAGCTGCATTTCCTTTAAAATGGAGCAGTTTTTCTCAACTGGAGGAGATTTTCCCTCTTCCCCACCAGGACTCATTTTTGATTCTCAAACCTGGAAGGAAGTACTGCACTCAGGTGGGCAGAGCCCAGGGGTGTTGTTAAACATTACACAATGCACACAACAGCCTCTTTTTCTAAAATTATAAATAGCGCCAAGATTGAGAAACCCTGAAATAGAGAAATCTGAAGGTTAGGTGATAAAAATGTTTGAGTGGATTTATCAAGGCAAGCCACTCATCTACTCCTAACTGTGTCACCAAGAATGTCCCAAAGGACACTTCCTTCTCTAAGCAAAGTATTAAGAATTACATTACCAGGAAGTACTGGAATATTAGAAAAGCTCTGCACTGGATGACTTCTGTAGACGGGAGGTGGCAGAGGGGAAACTGCCATTGAAATGGATTCCCTACTATCACCATGGATGATGGGATCCTGGAATGCAGCCTCCACTAAGTAGCCAAAGATAAGGAGGGCGTGTGTATGAGGGGGGGCCAGGCTACAGCAAAAATCAGGGCTCTGTAAGCATCCCTGGTAATGACACAACTTATCATGGTATCTCTAGGACTGACAGAAATGGGCAGCCTGCAAAATCTTACTTGCTTTATACAAACCAAAAATTTTAGGAACTGTGAGAAGAGATCAGATTGAGGGCCGCTTGCCTGTTTGGGCTGCTAGAACAGAATACCATAGGCCGGGCAGCTTACAGACAACTGAATGAATCTCCCACAGTTCAGGAGGCAGGGCATACAAGACGCTCCCAGATCCAGTGTCCCTGAGGGATGGCTTCCTTGTAGACGTTCACCTTCTCACTCTGACCTCACATGGCAGAAGAGGGGAGGGGGTTCTCTCCAGGGACTGTCTTACAAAACACTAATCCCATCCTTGAAGGCCCTGCTCCATGACCTAATGACCTTGCAAAGGCCCCACCCCCTTACTAGTGTTACCTTAGAAGTGAGAATTTCAACATATAAATGAATATGAACAAAAGCATTCAGACTGTAGCAAGGCCCTACACAAGACAGCCCCTGACTGAATTTTCAGACTACAGCCAGTCCAGAGGTTGGTGGCTTTTGATGAAGGAATCGCTGGTCTCTTTGAGGAAAGACTGAAAACAAGTCATATGTTTATACAGTAGATTCCCCTCCTGCTGCTCACCAAAGGGACCAGCATTCAATTACCGCAGTGACTGTGCCCTGGGGGAAATGCCAGTGCATTCTGAAGACTTCTGGACACTGGCTGGGAGCTGACTCTCAGACACCTACGCATTCAGTGCTACTGGGAGCCAGTGCCTTACGGAGGCCAGTGGATAACTGCCCTTCCCTGACAGGATAATCAGCCACAAGCCATCATCTCCTTGGGAGAGCCACAGCGATTACCACCACCATCAAAGACTTGCAAAGTGCAGAGGTGGTGATTCCTACCTCACGGCCATTAACTCTTAACATAAGCATGGATCTGTGAGATGGATAGTGGTGATGGATAGTGAAGTATCATAAAACAGGTGGTGACTGCAATTGTAGCTACAACTGTAAGGCAGGGGCTTGGGAAGGTGAAAAGTTTTCCAGAAGAGGAAATAAATCTGTAGCTAAGTAGAATATTATAGAGGCCTAAGTAGAAATCACCCTTGCCTCCCCAAGGACCTAGAAATCAAGAGAAACTAAGAGTTCAGCCAATGTCTAGTGATAAAATTATGGAGGGTTAATGGATTAAAAAAAACAGTAGTGATCCCTAAGATCAAGATAGGGGTGAGAGACCAGAGATCATCAAAACAGCCATTAGCACTTTAAACTGGGGCCACTATGGCAGCACTTTAACACTATGGGATGACTGTGTCTCTTAGATGTTCACGATGGCAGCACTTTAACACTATGGGATGACTGTGTCTCTTAGATGTTCAGAGATCCTTTCACCTGAAAATTAAAAAAACATGTATGGAGAGCACCTGTGAGACCCTATTAAAGAACAGCTGTGACCAGAGAATAGAAAATAGATGAAAGACCTTGGCTCTCAAGAGCCTGAACTTCAAACAGCCTTGATCTTCCAAGAAGGGGTATACAAAAACTGCCACAATAAAGAAAAGTACGGAGTTTTCTCAAAAACTAAAAATAGGACTGCCATATCATCCAGCAATCCTGTTCTCTGGATATTTATCCAAAAGAATGGAAATCGAGGTCTTGAAGAAATATGGGCACGCTCATGTTTTTTGCGGCATTATTCACAACAGCCAAGAGTGGCAAATATTATTCAAATATTCATCAACACACAAACAGGTAAGTAAAATGTGGTGTCCACGCACAATGGAATATTATTGTTATAAGAAAGAAGGAAATGCTGCTGTATGGGACATCATGAATGAAGTTGAGGACATGTTAAGTGAAATAAGCAGCCACAGGAATGAACACTACACAATACCTGTTATATGAAGCGGCTAAAATAGACAAACTCACAGCAACGGTGAGGAGAATGGTAGCTGCCAGGGGCTGCAAGGAGGGAGAAATGGGGAGTTGCTCTTCAATGTGTATAAAGTTCTAGTTAGGTGAGACGAACGGGTGCTAGAGATCCCTTGTACAGCCTTGTACTTCTGATTAATACTATGCATAAACCTTTGTTAAGAAGGTAGATCTTATTACTATAATAAAAATAAATAAATAAAAGCCAAAAAAGCCCCCAAATGACAAACAAACAGAAGGGGTCACCTCAGGCAAGTGGCAAGGAATATTTAAGGGCTTCCCAAAGGAGCATTTCATGTTTTTTTATAAACCTAGTTGACCAGATGTGACTTTGCCAAAGACTTTATTACTTTCATATAACCCATTATCACAGGCAGAAGAGCTTCAAAAGGCATAATGTAAGAACTATTTAAATAGCAATAGACATAAATTATTCCTGTCATTATAAAAGACTGCCTAATTTATATGATTGGTAGGCAATAGCTGTAATGTGCTGGGTTCAGCAGTGTCTGTGCAGACAGACAATTGGGCACTAAGTGGGTGGTGTATTATCCCCGGGAGTCAAGCAGGCACTTAAAGATGCACATTAACAAATTTCAGGCCCTATTTGGATAGAAATATGGGTCCTCTAGAATTATTGTGAATTGCCATAAACTCATTTAAGTGGTATTGCCAATAATATCATGTGCTTCAGAACCACTGTTAGACTATCCAGTCTATAAATGGATTTATAAGACACAAAAACAAAACTCTGAACACTTTATTGAAAATAAAAAAAGATTATTCTTGAATGAGGAGATCTCTAAGGCTACTTCAACTGAACCCACTTCAAGGTTTTACCTCCTGCTATCATCACACAGACAAAATCCTTAAACCCAAATGCTAATTCATTGTTTCTCTAAAGGCTTAGAGGACTTTGCAAATTGCCTTAAAAATCACAGCTTATAGAGAGTGATCTAAGCAAGAAAGTGGCTGTGGTTACTGTTCTACATATAATGGGGCATGCATCCTTTTCTTCCCCCACCCCCCACTAGCCCAGTTATACCAGTTTTTGGTTAGGAGAGAGGTCACTGTTTTGAGTTCTCCACAAGAGAACTTTAGCTGATTCCAAAAAGGAGAAATCCACCTTGGTTCCCAAATGGACTCATCTTGTCATTGAATAGCATCCTACCATTCAGGCTGCTTGAATTCTGACAACGGATTAATCCATTTCAGCATCAGCGGCGAGAGGGACAGTCTGGTGGAGCAGAAGCTCACTTTTCTCTATAATTACTTTCAGCTCTTGCTTTGCCCTTTTCTGTCTGTGTGAAATTTAACGTTAATGGAATCAGAATGGCATTTACCCAGGGATCAGTTCCATATTGTGCAAAACACACAAAAATAAAGGTTATGACATAGTAAATCTACTAATCCCTTTTTGTGACTGGAATTGGCCAACAGTTAGCTTTGAGTAGAAGAACGTAAGAATGCCACATATGTATCTCGAGGTAAGAGAAATTAATCATTCCTCTTCTCTTTCGTCCCCTGCCTTAAACCACCGCATTAGCAGAGGCTGGGACCTCAGCATGGCCATCCAGAACTCTGACATAGCATAGAGAATGGCCAATGAGTGGTGAGGTGTCAGCCAGGCATGCAAAAGGTGGGAGCTGGAAAGACAGGGCTGTCATATGGGAGAAAGTGAGGACTGAGTCCCCAAATATGGTAAAAATAGATTCACAAAGTATTCCAAATCTCTCCCATTATGCTGCCAGAGCCCAACCGTGGATGAGAACTGAATGCTCACTTTGCTTTTAATATTAATAGCTAGATTTACTTACTCAAGTACTTTATAAATGTCATGAGGTGAAGAAAATTTTATTATTTAAGCAGTTGGCTCCTAAATTCCTATTGGAAGAATTATCTTCCTTTGGAGCAATAACTTGATAAACAGTTAGGGGAAAGCTGTACTCTGCTCTATTTTGTAGTGTCTTCCAGACATCAGAGGAGAGAGAAAGCCTCTGTATGACCCACCACGGAGATGCGGCTCCAGAAGGAGAATGGCAGAGAGAAGGCATCAGCGACTGAGCCGTGGCAATGCAGAGGGAGACCCTGACTCAGATGGGACATGCGGCGGAGGACAGAGCAGCTGGTGCGCCCTTCAGGGGTGTTGGTGTTGCTGATAAAATCACCCTTTATCAGCAACTTCTCTTAAAAATCACAACTTACTGCTAGAGAGTGATCTAGGAAGGAAAGTGGCTGTGGTTACTCTTCTACATATAATGAGGCATGCATCTTAGTTTTCTCTCTTCTCCCTACTAATTTTCAGTAAAAATCATTTCATCATAGGATTTATTTCATTGTATTTTAAAATTAAAAATATTTTTGGAAGAAGCCATAGTCCTTATTAGGAATGGTGAGTGCAGGGAAGAGGCAGCTGGAGAGCACACGGAAGAGGGGAGCCACAGACAGGCTACAACCACGTCCCAGGAGGCACCAGAGGTTTGGGGAAAGCCGGCAGACTTTTGATGATCGTAGAACCGAGGAAAAACTGAGCCGCTTTGCCCACCCTAGATCTGAGAAGCAGATGCGTGCCAAGTCATCATCTAGGTAACAAAGCCACCTAGCTCAGTCCCCATGGAAAGATTCTATTGTCAGCTGCATTCTGAAGATGAGAAAATTAGACCCAGAGTCATTTCCAATGTCACTCTTTTAGCAAATTGCAGAGCAGGATTACAATATTAGTCTAACGACAAAGGTCTCAACACTCTATTTCCCACACGTGCTGGCACTGAATCCCCATGTGGCCAAGTCCCACTCATCCTTTAAGGTCCATCTCCCACTGTGAGATTCCACATCCCTTACTGAGCCCTTAAATTCTTTCCTGTCAGCACACAGACATGATCAGATGACACACATCTGTGTTAAAAGCTTCTTATGTTTTCCTACTCCCTTTTGCTCACACTCAGTTGTCTCCTGGTACCGTCGTACTTTCTCCCTGCTCTTCCTTTTCCACTCACTTTTCTGCCTGCTGCCCCTGCCTGTTGTCTCCACTCAGGCCAAGGTGTTTCCTAGTCTACAACTCAACAGACACCTTCAGCCCTTACCCTGTTTGCTCTCTCTGCTGCACCTGACATTCTTAGACTTGGTTTCATACCTGCATCTCTGATCCTTCACCTGTCTCCTTCCCGGACTCTCTTTTTCTAGCTATTAATAAAATTGTTATGTACCCACTGGTGTCTGCTGCTCTCCATCTCTACCTGGTATATTTATCCTACAGTCTATAGATGAGCCTCAAATGGTGATAAGGGAGCCTCCTGAAAGAGATGCGAATTATGGTGTTTATATGCGTTTCTTCTGCGCAAAGTATTCTCTCATTAAATAGTATTCATTTTTAGAAATATTTATGGAGTACTATATTATACTAGCCATTCTTGAAGTAAAGTAGTTTGGAAACCTGACAACGTCCCCTATGGACTTATATTGGGCCATAAACTGTGAACACAAAAATAAGTGAATTATGTAACGGGGGTTTTTGTTTGTTTGTTTGTTTGTTTTGACACAGTCTCACTTTGTCCCCCTTGGTAGAGTGATGTGGCATCACAGCTCACAGAAACCTCAAATTCTTGGGCTCAAGTGATCCTCTTGCCTCAGCCTCCCTATAACTGGGAGTACAGGTGCCTGCCACAACACTCCTATTTTTGAGAGATGGAGTCTCACTCTTGCTCAGGCTGGTCTCGAACTCCTGAGCTCAGGCAATCCACCCCTCCATATCCTCCCAGAGTGTAGGGATTACAGGTATGAGCCACTGTGTCTGGCCTTTACATGTTTAAAAGGCTGCAGTAAAGGTAGAACAAGGTAAAGGTGATCTGAAGGGCTGGTGTGTGCTCGGGGCAGCTGGGTGGGCTTCATTGAGAAAGCGATGGTTGATCAATGCCTTGAAAAGATATGAGGAGTTGCCATGTTTTCAGCAAGTGAGCCAGAAGGAACAGAAAGTGCCAAGAGGAACAAAAATAATGGTGAAAGAGAATGGTCATTTAAAAATGGAACACATTTCAGTGTGTTTATGGCAATGATTGAGCAGAGAGTTGAAAAGCCAAGATACAGGCAAGAGAGGATATTGTTCTTGAGTAAGCGAGAGGATCAGGATCTAGTACACATTTGGAACTTCTGGCTTTTAGTAGGAACAGAGACTTTATTGATAATAATACCAGAAACTATGTGTCTTTGGTAGGTGTAGGTATAATGAAGGAATTTGATAGACCATTCACATAAACTCTCCAAATTTTCTCAGTGAAATAAAAAGCAAGTTCATTTCCCAAGAGTGAAGAAAAGATGGGAGGGAGTGTAGAAATCAAAGGTTTAAAGAGATAAAAGAAGATATAAAATAGCTACCTAGTAGAATAAAAGATAAAGGAATCTTATCTGATTGCCAGGAAGCACTTAAAAGACCCACTTGAAATCCAATGTCAAAAATGTAAAAAACGAGACCAGTTAACATGGATGTGTGCTACTTTCTAGCCACTATCAATTGAACAGGTGCAGGCACAGATAGGAGGCAAAAATTTAGACTTAACCAGGGAAATTACTTTGTCAAGTATGTGTAATGAAGTAAGAGGGGACAAGCAATTAGAGTGATTGACAATGAATTTAAGGTTCACAAGCAGAGATTGTGGACATTGAGTCATTGAAGGATAGTAAAAAGGTGGTGGATGAAGAAGATGAAAATGATGGATTGTTGGTTCCAGCTAGAGTAGAGGAATTGTTGGAGCTAATATACTATAGGGAGTGAGCTGGAAATATAGAAAGGAGTGGGCAGACATTGGGAAGAATAAAATTAAAATTTTGTAGGAGTTGGATGAATGGATGACAATATCTAGAATATGACAATGTGAGCAATCACCTTGTCAAAAATTTATACTTACAAAATAATGACAACCCATGTCTCTATATATTTTCTGTATTACCCACCTTGACTCTACATGTTTCATGCTTAGAGATGATGCCTATAGCTTCAGATACTTGCTACCTATTGGCCATGCCCATTGGATACATAATAAGTGTTCTGGGGTTAACTCATTATTTGACCCGTTCCCTACTCCTCATCAGCTGACATAGAGAATGTTGTCATGGCTTAACCTCTTAAATATATACACTGTCTTCTTTCTCCAGTTCCACTCCACAGGCTAAAAATCTATATTCTCACAATTTCAACACTGGACTATTATAACCATTTTCCATCTTCTTTGCTCAGTCTATTCTCAAGCCAGTTTTCCATATTCCTTTTGGAGTATTGTCTCTACAATGCAAATCCACTTAAAGTGTCTTTTTGGTTTCTGTTGCTTTCTGCTACTGCTTAGAAGAAGTAGGCAGCTGCATATGATCTGGAGCCTGCCCCACTCGGGCCTCCCAGCACACCACACTCCCGTCAGGCTCCATCCACATTGAACTGCAGTGAGCTCCTCAGAGATGCTCTTCTTACTCACAACCCATTACTCTTGTAAAGATGAAGAGTCTCTACTTTTGTCTGTTCCAGGGATGCTCATCCTCTTCCTCTACCTTCTACATCTAGCTATTGCTCATCCATCAAAGTCTACATGAGTGTGGCCTCGTCCTGTAAGCCTTTCAGGGGCTGCTAGTGAATGAACTTAAGATCTCCACCATGTGTCCCCAAAGTGTCCTGTTCTTATCTATAGTGAGACATTTTTCATACATAATATTACGAATCAGTCATTTTTAATTTGTCTCTTTTCTCTCTAGGCTATGAGCTTGTATAGGTAGACCTTAGCTTTTTCAGCTGAACTTCCCACAGTTTAAACACACTGTCTGTACATAACAGGTAATCAATATGAGCTTTCCAGAGGAATAATCGGCACTTAATTGAATGCTGATTTTACAATGCTATAACTATAGGCTCACATCTTGGGGCCCCAATTAAAAACATAAAAAAATTCTTGGGGATGGCAATTCTTTTGTAATCCCCAAGGTACAGGAATAACTTGTTTTATTCTGCTTCACTTTGTTGCATTTCACAGATACTGTGCTTTTCACAAATTCAAGGTTTGTGTCAGCCCTACATGGTACAAGTCTATGTGTATGATTGTTCCAAGAGCATGGGCTCAATTCATACCTGTGTACGCAAACTTTGGCAACACAGAGCAGGCACTTGATAGTCACTAAAATGCATTGGTACAGCAGGTTCAGCCATGTAAGATCTCTGCTGAGGCCGGATGACTCCAGTCTCCTAATACAGCACAGATAGGGTATACAATACAGTGGATTAGTTTTATTCAGTTATACCAAACCTCTGGCTCTATCTCAGTAACTTTTTTCCTAGTAAATAGAGAAAATTGTTTTTCTACATTACATTTACATAGAACAAAGGAACAAAGGTATTTAATGCCTGAGATTATGTACCAAAGCTCCTAAATGAATCCTATCTTTTTTGTGCAAATAACTTGCATGAAGGGATTATCATTATGTGATAAATTTGGTAAAAGACTCCTGAGAGGACGAGATAGGGCACGTTCAGGGTGGTATGGCTGCAGACATCCAAACAAAAGGAAATAATCATCATGATTAGCCAAAGGCTCTCAACTTGCAGGGCTTCCTTCTCCTGCCCAGCTGGTGCTGAAGCAGAGTTGCCATAATGAGAACAGAGCACTATGATCTCTGCACAGGTTGCCCTGTTCCTGTCTTCCTCCTGATAAGAATGGGATGCCAGATGAGAAACAAGTGTGGCTGGAACAACCTGGGATATTCCCTCCAGATCCACAAATGGAATTTATTGTCAAAAACAGAGGGATGAGAGAGTAATTGAATTGCGGGTTTTCAAGGTTTATTAACATAGCTTCGTTTTACTTCATTCACCATTATTGAATTCCAAGTTAGTATGTGCCTGATATTGAACCGTGTTAACGAGGCACAGGGGATGCATTGCACAAGGCATTGAAACAGAAGACGTGCACCAAGGGAAACCTTGTAGTTCAGAGGCAGCACACTTGAGCTTGAATTTCAACTCTGCCTTCCACTTACCACCTGCATTACTGTGTCAGTTCTTCAGCCTCTTTGAGCCTGAATTTCCTCATATATAAAATAAAGAAGATTATGTCTTCCATGAAGGGTCGGTGTGAAGAGTAACTGAGATCACACACACAGCACTCCTCATGTAGGGCGTGACGTAGCTACAATCAGTAAAGAATAGCTGCTCTCCAAGGAGTTCATAATCCACCTGGGAAATAGAAACTTACATAATTCACCATAATAAAATGTTATAAATATTATTAAACAAACCCTGTGGGACTAGAGACAAGGGAATAATTAATCCGTTGGAAGCGATGGGAGGGAAACCCTTACGACCAAGCCTGTGGATTTTGCCATGTGACACTAACATGGACACATTCCCAGCAAAGCCATCAGCTGATACATGTGCTCTAGTAGCTCTATTGGAAAAAGTGAAGAAATAAATCTTCCCTTGACCACACACCCCTCTGTAGCTAAGTGTTTTTTTCTCTCTCCCCTTCACAGAAAAACATGGAAAGATTTGCTGCCTCCACTTCCCTTTTTTTCTTCAACCCACTCCCATCTGGCTGACATCCTTTCTCCTGAAATGCTATTTTGTTCTTCTCAGGCGTCATACCCAGCTGCTCTTCCGCTGTCGGTACCCAGTCCAGCACTCTCCCTTCCTCTCTCCGTTCTCTCCTTTGAATGATCTCAGCTTGACTTCAAATATAATCTGTTCTATCAAGACCCCTAGATATACATTTTCTGTTTTAATCATCCTCCTGAGGGCCAGTCTCACAGAATCAACCCTTGAACATCAAGGGTTTGAACTACCTGTGTAATATGCAGATTTTTAAAATCAAAGTTACCCCAAGTGTGCCTGCATCTCCTGCCTCCCCTCACCTCCTCCACCTCTCCACCTCTGAGACAGCAAGACCCATTCCTCATCCTCCTCTTTTCTGTCCACTCAACAACAGGGATGAAGACCTTGATGGTGATCCACTTCTGCTAATATATGGTAAGTATATTTTCTTTTACTTGTAATTTTCCTAGTAATAGTTCCTTTCTTCTAGCTTACTTGATTCCAAGATGCAGAATATAACACTTATATAAAATATAAGTTAATTGACTGTTTATGTTATTAGTAAGGCTTCCAGTCAAAAATAGACTATTAGTTGGGACTGTCAAAGGTTATATGCAGACTTTTGACTTAGCAGAGAGAAGGCACCCTTAAAGCTTGTGTTGTTCAAGGGTCAAATGTATATTTAATTGCAAAATTGACATGACCACATTGCTATCTAACAGGGTTCAAGTGTAATGGGTTTAACACAACTTGGTCTCGCTAAACCTCAATCAAAAAAAAACAAAAAATACCTATTTCTTCCTTACTCTTCCCTGTCTTATAAATGATCATACCAGGAGTCACCTCTGATTTCTCTTGTTCCTTCATTGCCTATTTATACATCATCAAGTCTTGTTAGCTGTACTCTCTTGCCCGTTTCCCTCCATCTCCCTTGCAATCAACATCACTCAAGCCATCGCCATCTCTCACCCAGACCCCTGCAACAGCCGCCCGACTCAGAGTACAGTGTCCAGTTTTGTCTCACTATTCCCTAATCTCCACCAGGTAGTCATAATGACTTTCATAAAACGCAGATCACATGCTACTTTCCTTTTTAAACTTCTTTAATGCCTTTGCATTTGACCTAGAAATCCCTATGCTATCTGACCCAATCATTCCCTCTGCCTCCATTCCCTACCCAAGGTCCCAGGACAAAGGGCTTCTTTAATTTCTTAAATGCACCAGTTTATTCCTGCTGGAGGGAAAGTTGAATTTGTTCTGTGCTCTATTGCAACACTGTCACCCCAATCTCTGCACAATGGGGTTTGTCTCACGTTTCAGATGTCAGCTCAAATGCACCCTCCTAAGACCATCCTTTGAAGTTGAACCCTCCACCTTCCTCCATGAACACTTTCTATCCGGTTTGTCTTCTTCACACCATGTATTCCTTTTTGAACTGGTGCTCTGTGTGTGCTGGTTTGTTGCTCATCTCTCTGTCTTTGAAATACAAAGTTCAGGAGAGACAGCACCAGGAGCCATCTGATTTACTGCCATGCCTCCACCGCATGGGTCAGTGTATTGCATTTGATAAACCCTCACAAAATGCTTGTTGAATGAATGAACATCATCCTGCAAGCATTTGGGAAGAGGAGTTGTTAGGTTTGTTAATTGAAATTAAACAATACTGTTCTATATGGGTTCACTTACCTATGCCCCTGAGTCCACTAATGACTATCAATGAGAATCCGCAGTTTGGTGAGTGCAGTGGTAATGTTGGGGTGCTTTTCCTCACAGATATCTTTGTGCTCTTGCAAGAGTTGTCATCAGTTTATGATAACCAGTAAGAGTGTGATTTAGGTTTCCAGGTACCTCACCCAGCTCTGAAAAGGATCACACACAAAGTGGTATCTTTAAGGACATATATTTACCTTGAGAGAGGGTGAGAGTGTGTATTATTTTGAAACTCTTTTCTCCTAGATCAGTAAGAAATTCGAGATTAATAAGAATGTTTCATGTCTCTACAAATGCTAAAGAAAACCATATCCTCTTATAGGGGAAATTAGCTCCAGCAATTTAAGAAGTAAAAGAAATTAAGAGATAATTTGAAGCAGTCATTTCTATAAAAAACATATTCCAATCAGGAAAACAAAGTGCTTTCTAAGGTACACACCTCTCTGAAGTTTTCAAATCATGTTGCCAGATGTATTATTCAAGGAAATGTCCTGTTAAGGTGAGCCCAGGGGCCAGACCCTTTGCCATTGCCACAGATCGGTTCCTCTTTGTAAGATGGCGAGCACTCTAGCATTCCCCTAATTGCTTAGTTACTGGGGCTTTTTAACTAGTCATGCAATTACGATTTGCTGTATTCCAAAAGAAATTGTATCTTGTTTGTGATTTTCATGAAGTCCAGAAAACTAGATCCTTCATAATGAGTCACTTGGTAATATATCTGTATCCAACTCTGAGACTGGGAGGTACCATAAGTATAGTTTCCATGCCACCAAATCAGGCTACATAACGCTTCCTCTAATTCTCAGTGCAAAGGTCCCTTCTGCTTAGATGCTCACTGGCAATGTTGGAAGAGACTGAGCTGTCCTGCAGAACAGGTATGTAATATTGCATCATTATCAGCTTTTTCTGACAATGAATTTCACATATGGTCACCCTTCATTTCGATGCCTCTTTCCCAAGTAATTTAGTACTTTCACAATGAAAATTCAGCCAACAGAGAGGTAATAGATGAATCTTCTTTCTGTTATCCCATTACTCCAGGCCAGCAACACCCTATCCTTGGATCCTGGGTACACAGAGTTGAGCAAACCAGATGAGGCTCCAGAAGGTCAATTTGTAATATCCATGCAACCATTGCTTCAAAACAGAGAAGATAAAATTTGCTTATTAAATGTTGACAACCCTCAAACAAAGTGAATTCAATTCCTGGTGACACTGTCAAGGAAATCTTGCTTCTTCTGGGTAAGTGTTTTGTCAACACGTTGTGCACATTAGAATCATATAGGGAGTTATTTTTAAAAATACCCTGAAAGGTTATAATTTAATCAGTTTGAGGTGAGATCTGATCATGGGTATTTTTTTTAAGTTCCCCAGTAGGTTCTAATAAGCCTTACACAATTGAGAACCACCACTGTAGATAAATATGTCAAAGTCGCAGCTTCTGAGAAATATGGTGAGGAGCTAGACTGGAAAAAGCAGACTCCTTTGCTGTGACTGTTAGAGCTAATAATACACAAAGAAAGAACAATAAACTAAATGGAGAAACACAGCTCAATTAGCTCTGAAAATCAATGAGGTAAGGCAGATCCATTCTACAGTAAAAGGTCTTAATCAGAATGTGTCATGTCCACAATTATTTTTGGTAAGTTAAATTGAGTGAAAACACTCTGTTTTCAGTAGCTTCTATTGGGTTTTTCTTCTGATGACACTTTTGGTAACCTCACTTTCACTTTGTGAGTTTACCTTTTCCCAAATCAACTTTCATAGCAGTGAAACTCCTGAGTCTTTCCTCTGCCTGAAGCCCTGCTTTGATGTGTTTAAGGTAGGGGGAAAATTCTTTTAAATGAATTTTAAGGCTATGTCTAAAGCACTTTAAAAGTTAGAAAAATATTGTCATAATATTGCTAAAGTTAGTAAGGTTTTGAAATTTCACAGCAGTGCAATGAACACTTGAAAGTGCTGCTCAGTATGTATTTTGTGGCTTTTTGCAGGCTATTGGCTTTCCAACTTCATCCCTGAGGGTCGTTTTGGAAGGACCATCCTGTTTTTCCTATTTCTATACCCAATCCCTGGGTTTATTGCTAGGATAAGGAGTTTGGATGGCTCCTACTCAGATCTTTACACTCACTCACAGAAGAACCAGTGGTCTTTCTATGTATGAAGGAGACACCATTGACCAGCCCTGGCAAACAATGAGCTCTCCTGTGCTCATGCACACCACAAAGGGGCCTGAGGACAGTCCTGCCCATCCTGGAACCACCCTCCCCCAATGTTCGAGCATGCTACCTAGAGACCTACAGATTGAACCCCACAGTCCACCAGCATTTGTGCACTCTTCCTGGGGACCTAAGGAAAAGTCCATCCAGCCTGTCATGACTACTACCACTGCTACCCACCTACACATGCCAAGTGTGGAGCAGGAGATGGCCCACACATTCTGTCACAGCTACTCTCAACATTAGGTGAGTACTGCCCAGGAGCCCAAGAGTTGTTTGGCCACTGATATTAACATCATCCACCCCATGTATGCTGCCCCATGAGTTCCTGCACACTCATCTGACCAACCAATGTCATTGCCATCAACCAAGGAGACTATAGGCCTGCATGGACTCACTAACACCAGTGCTCACATACACCAGCTGGAGGTGGAGGTCTGAGTGTAAGTATGCTCAGCATCCTGCTGCCATCACTGAGGCCCAAGAACTGGCTCACCTGGCGTCCTTATTGCCAGAAAAGCATCACCACAGCCTCTGCTAACAAATATAGCCAAGCCATTGAAAACAACTAATACTATTTTCAGCCAAAGGAATAGGAAGACTATACTACTGTTCATATCCAGAATCAAAGTTAAAGTAACCTACTCAATCATCACCATAGACAAATTTTCAGGAAAAAGTTTTTCTTATTGAAATCAAGTCCAAAAAAATGTGAAAAAGCAACTGGTACACTAAATGCTGTGGGGGTGAAAAAAACTTTCCCTTACCCCCAAAGTTCACTGAAAGATCAACTCACAATTAAAGGAGATTAATAAAAGAGAGAGGTTTGTTTATCATGTGGGAGGGAGGGGGGAATCACATAGTGATTACTCAGTATCCCAGTGGGATCCAGATATTTTCCTACTTGTGTTTTAGAAGAGAGGGAGAGATCAGCAGTATAGGTAATACAACTTATGGGCAATAAGTGTGCAGTAGGGAGGTGGAATGGATGGGGAAACAGATTGACATGTAAATTATTCCTTTAGCAAATTAAATTAGTCTGAGAGACAGGTATTATCTTTAAAATGATTTGAGCAAGGTCTGGTTGACTTCTTGATCATTTTTCCTGCAATATACTAAGAAAACAAAGAGAGGAAGAGAAGTCAATTGTTCCTTTGATTAGTCAGTCTAATCAAAATATGCAAAGACTAGGAAAGCCCTTTCCAATTATTTTCGATCTTGAAGAGATCTGGTAATCTCTAAGAACCTTTAATTCAAATTACCAAGGAGTTATATTTGTGGGTAAAATTTCCTGAGCTCTTTCAATGTACAGATATTAACATAAAAAGACAAAATAAATAATGAAAAAATGAGGGAATGTGATACCTGTAAAGGAACACAATAATTCTCAAGCAATAGCTTCCAATGAAAATGAAATGTATGTAGCTAAGAAAGAAATCAAAAAGGCAATCCCATTTACTATGGCTGTAAAACAAACAAACAACAACAAAAAAAAAACTTAGGGATAAATTTAACCAAAACAGGGAAAGATGTTTATAAGGAAAACTACAGAACATGGTGGAAAGAAATTAAAGATGGCACAAATATACCATGCTCATAGATTGGTAGAATCAATATTGTTAACATGACCATATACCCAAACCAATCCAAGAGTCTATGCAATCCCTATCAAAATATCATTCTTTACAGAATTAGAAAAAAAAATCTTAAAATTCATATAGAACCAAAAAAAGCCATAATAGTCAAACCAATCCTGAACACAAAGAACAAAGGTGGAGAAATTAAATTATATGAATTCAAAATATATAATAAGGCTATAGTAATCAAAACAGTATGGAAGAGGTATGAAATTAGACACATATACCAATGGAACAGAAAGAGAACCTGGCAATAAAACTGCACATGTGTGACTAATTTATTTTTAACAAAGTTGACAAAAACTGACATTTCCCTCTCTTCAACAGGAGGAAATTGGGTAGCCACATGCAGAAAGAAGGAAATTGGTCCTGCATCTCTCACTATATAGAAAAATCAACTTGAAATGGATTAAATATTTAAATGTAAGACCCACAAGTATAAAAATGCTAGAAGTAAACTTGGGCAAAACTCTTCTAGACATTGGTCTAGGCAAAGAATTTATAACTAGAACATCAACTGGCAAGAAAACAAAAGTAGACAAATGGGACTTCATTAAACTAAAAAGCTTCAGCACAGCAAAATAAATGATCAACAGAGTAAAGACACATCCTGTTGAATGGGTGAAAATATTTGCAAACTAGAGAGGGAAGTAATATCCAAGCCACTCAAACAACTCAACAACAACAGAAAGAAAGAAAAAAATACCAGGGCGGAGGCAAGATGGCCAACTGGAGCCAGCTTTCCACAGAGGCTCCTGTCCAGAAGGAGAGTTAAAGGACAGAAGTTTAGCAGGTAAGCTGATGGTTTGAAGCTGAGCCAACAGAGAAAGTTGAAGAACGCACATCAACCCTGCTGAGGTGAGCTGCGACACAAAGGAAACAAACAATAGGTACACAATCCATCACCAAGCACACAGGAGTCCCCCCCTCCACCATGAGAATGGCTCGCAGTATGCTCTACACAAACAAGCAAGCAGAGTTCAGATCCCCTCCTATTTTATCCCACAGGAGAGACCCTCTAAAAACCAGAACTCCTTCCCTAGACCTCTTACGAATGTGCCATGGCACTCTCCCACCAGGCATAAAACTGTATAAAACTGTATATATTCTCTACCTGTAATTCTGAACTCCCATCACTTCCCTCCACTCTCACCCCAAGGTCTGGAAGCCTTTCCCATGGAGTCCAGATTCTTGGGCATTTTCTCAAGATGTGTGGACAGGGCAGGGGCTGTTGCAGGTCTGTGCTGATTCTGTGGCATGTGAGTAAAGAGAAGACAGTGAACTAAGGGAACCAAATGGGAGAGGGAGAGGCAGTGCCCTGTGGTACAGAGCAGCAGCAGTGGCAGCAGGAAAAATAGAGCTCACTCCTGGGAATATTTTGGAGAGAAACTCCCTGCCTCTCTGGACAACCAGAGGAAGCCAGGCATCTTTCCCAGTGGTGGAATAGATCTGGGACAAAAACCGTGAGTAAAGGGTATGCCTGAGGCAGTACATGCCTAGGCAGGGTGTGGCGGGGCAGGCTAGAATACATGTGCGCAAAGATAGCATACTCCCAAGGTGGGGCTGAGCCAGAAGGACTGCTTTAATGAGCCTAAGAAGCACCCTGCTCTCAGAAGATCATAGCTAAGAAAAAGGCAGGAGGGCAGAGGCTGGAACTGACAGCTGAGTGTGAGCTCTAACCACGTCCACCCCAACACAGACTGCAGCCAAGACAGACACACCAGCTCCAGGCAGTGGCACAGACCAAGACTGAGTCGCAGTTTCTGTGAACTCAAACAGCATCTGGTCCACACGGGAATATAGCCGGGACAGAAACAAATTTTGTGAAATTGTTCTATTCTGTCAGCAACATCAATCAGGGAAGGGGCTGGAACTGAGTGAACTGCCCCAGCCTCCATTAAGCAACTGAAGTTCTCAGGCCTGAGCTCCCCCTGCTGGATAGTGGCAGAGAACAGCAGCCTGCCCAAGGAGACATAGATCTCCCTGTGACTCAGGCAGGTGCAAACCCCTCGAGCATCTGCTCATTGGAGGGAACTGGGTCATAGCCCTATGGGGTTACCAATGATGGGGTGTAACAGAGGTACAAGGTAGAGAAGAAGGCCTCAACCTTCCTAGACTAATTCATTTGCTGGGTGGGTCTTCTGACCCCACGGACCACCAGAGTGAGTCATACTTGACCTATCAGCAGACCCCTGCTATCTACTTGCCAGAGACATTTTGAACTCTCCCACCTGAGACCAGTGCTGACTGGGACAATTGACTTGGACCTCTTGTACTGGGCCAATCACCCTATGACTATCCAAGTTGTACCTTGGGTGTGTGGTTGTGGGAAGGTTTGATTTTCCTTTTCCAGTTGTTGCCCATGGGGGGCTGGGGTGACTTAATTGCTGGTATTTCTCCACAGTTGGGATTTCAAACAAGTGTAACTGATTCACTAGGGTATATCAGAGACCAGCTAAAAACAAGACAGAGTCACTTAGCCGCACCACACCAAGCAGGTCCCCAGTTTCTCAGACCATACCACTGTAACTCTGCAAAGCTCTAGGGGAAAATGTACAGACACCAGTCTTAGTTCTTGGGCAAAGGACTGGTTAATCACCACTCCAGGAGCCTCCAACCCGACTTCACCTTATCTGCTCATCTAGCCAAATGGTGTAAAACAATCATGGGGCAGAATTAGCGGAAAAACTCTCGTAACATGAATAACCAGAGTAGATCAACTCCCTCAAGGAATGACATGACAGACAAAACTGAAGATCCCATTCATAAATAAATGGCTGAGATGTCAGAAATCGAATTCAGAGTTTGGATTGCAAATAAGATTAATAAAATGGAGGTAAAGTTGGAATCAGAAATTCAAGGAGCATTTCAAAAGTTGTCTAAAGAATTGAATGAATTCAAAGACAAAATCACCAAAGATTTTGATACATTGAAACAAGAATTTCCAGCCCTGAAAGATCTGAGAAATACAGTAGAATCCCTCAGTAACAGAAGGGAACAGGCAGAAGAAAGGATTTCTGACATTGAAGACAAAGCTTTTGAACATTCCCAAACACTAAAAGAGGAAGAGAAGTGGAGAGCAAAAATGGATCATTCTCTCAGAGAGCTCTGGGATATTTCAAAAAAAACCTAATATTTGCCTTATAGGAGTTCCTGAAGATAACGAGGTGGCTTTGAAAGGCACAGATGCTCTTCTTCATGAGATAATAACGGAGAACTTCCCAGACATGCCACGTGATTCTGAAATTCAGATAGCAGTTTTGGAGCCCCAGCATGACTCAACCTGAATAAAACATCTCCTAGGCACTTTATAATTAACTTTATCAAAGTTAAAATGAAGGAGAAAATTCTGAAAGCAACTAGATGTAAGAAAACCATAACCTACAAGGGGAAGAATATTAGAATGAGTGCATATCTCTCTGATGAAATCTTTCAAGCTACAAGAGGGTGATAATTGACTTTTATTCTCTTAAAACAAAATGACTCTCAACACAGGATCCTGTATCCAAGTAAACTAAGTTTCATTTATGATGGAGAAATTAAATACTTTAATGACATTTACATGTTGAAGAAATTTGCCATAACTAAACAAGCTCTCCAGGATATTCTCAGACCTATCCTCCATAATGACCAATGCAATCCTCCACCACAAAAGTAAACTCACTTAGAAACTTTCAATCAAATTCTAACTTCCACAGT
>CAUYRH010130108.1:0-12289 GCA_963574655.1 Perodicticus potto | reverse complement strand
TCTCTTGCCCATTGATATATGGGATTGTTGGCTTTTTTCATGTGGATTAATTTGAGTTCTCTATAGATCCTAGTTATCAAGCTTTTGTCTGATTCAAAATATGCAAATATCCTTTCCCATTGGGTAGGATGTCTATTTGCTTTGGTGTTGTCTCCTTAGTTTACAGAAGCTTTTCAGTTTAATTAAGGCACATTTGTTTATTTTTTGTTGTTGTTGCAATTGCCATGGCAGTCTTCTTCATGAAGTCTTTCCCCAGGCTGATATCTTCCAAAGTTTTTCCTATGCTTTCCTTGAGGATTTTTATTGTTTCATGCCTTAAATTTAAGTCCTTTATCCATCTTGAAGCAATTTTTGTGAGTGGAGAAAGGTGTGGGTCCAATTTCAGTCTTTTACATGTAGATATCTAGTTCTCCCAGTACCATTTATTGAACAGGGAGTCTTTCCTCCAAGGTATGTTCTTATTTGGTGTATCGAAGATTAGGTGGTTGTAAGATGGTAGTTTCATTTCCTGGTGACGGTAATTTTTAAACTTTTTCTTTTAATGCAACCCACAGTAGAAACAGACCATACATAATATCATAATAATCACACACATACGTACATTCCAGAGACAGAAAGCTCTATGAAATGATATCCTTATGATGCATTCTGAAATTTTCTTTTTTTTTTTAATTGAGACAGAGCCTCAAGCTGTCGCCCTGGATAGAGTGCTGTGGCATCACAGCTCACAGCAACCTCCAATTCCTGGACTCAAGCGAGTCTCCTACCTCCGCCTCCCAAGCAGCTGGGACCACAGGCGCCCGCCACAACGCCTGGCTGTTTATTGGTTGCAGCCGTCATTGTTGTCCGGCGGGCCCAGGCTGGATTTGAACCTGCCAGCTCAGGTGTACATGGCTGGCGCCTTAGCCCATTGAGCCACAGGCACTGAGCTGCATTCTGAAATTTTCTATTTCATTTTTTTCATTTTGCTGGTTGTGACTCATTCATTTCCCAATCCACTAATGGACCTCCACCTGCAGTTTAAAACACAGTGATTTAGGGGAGATGAGTCCAGAGGGCTTTTACCAAGGGACTTGGGATCAGGATCCACATTGTCAGAAATGCGAAATGCTGCATGGTGTCTCTCTGACCAGAGACCACAGCTCCAGCTCTGTAAAGTTTGTAACTTCTTCTGCTTTCCGTTATCACCTCTGGGTTTCCCCTGTTGTGATTTGTACTAAATGACTATCATTTTGAAATTCAGCTGGTATGTTTCAACAAGTTTCTTGGTATTTTATGGTTATCTTCTGATGCAGAGCAAAACTTCAGGTGAACGAAAGCAGGCTCATTTCACTTCTTTTGCTTTAGTTACCCCAGACTGATGTGGGATAAAAAATGTTGGGTGATTTCTGTTTCATTTCTGTATAATGAATGAGTGGGGGAAATCTGTGTGTTTAATTCTGAAACCATTTAATTTGGGGTTGTTAGAAAATCAATGATTGTTAAGAAGTATATAGTACTGAATCAAGACAGCATATTGGCATTTATTTAAATTTTTTTGTAATTGCAAAATCACTCTTTAAACTATTAAAATTTAGTATAAAAAAGGTTTGGCTTATCTTTCTGAGTTTGGTTACAAATTAAGGTTTAATAATCATAGTTCTGAATAGCAACTACGTAAGAGTTCTGCATTGAGAATTCCCCTTAATCCCTGAATAAATTTGATGAAATACAGAGTTTATGACTCTTGAAGGTCAAAAGCCTCAGTGAAAGGCCCTCCAAAATAATATTTTCTTAACTTTCCCCTATAATGTGAGCTCCTAATAGACAGAAGATAATCATTTATTCTTATATTTAATTGGCCAGCTGTGCAAAGTGCCATATTATTATATTTAGACCTCTGCAGAAATTTGTATCATATAGTGGTTCCCAGTGGAAAGTGTGAATGTACCAGAATCATTTAGGGAGCATACAACAGACCAAGTTCCAGTTTGAGAGACTAGAATTAGTCTCTCAAAGTGGATTTTTTTGTTTGTTTGTTTGTTTTTGCAATTTTTGGCCGGGGCTGGGTTTGAACCTGCCACCTCTGGTATATGGGGCCGGAGCCACAGGCACCGCCAGAGTCTTACTATGTTGCCCTTGGTAGAGTGCCATGGCATCACAGCTCACAGCAACCTCAAACTCTTGGGCTTAAGCAATTCTCTTGCCTCAGCCTGCTAAGTAGCTGAGACTTACAGGTACCCTCCACAACACTCGGCTATTTTTTGGTTGCAGTTGTCATTGTTATTTAGTAGGCCCAGGCCAAGTTCGAACCTGCTAGCCTGGGAGTATGTGGCTGGCGCCATAACCAATGTGTACAGGTGCCAAGTCAGACTTAAATGTTTTAGAAAATTTGCTCCAGGATGGGTGTGGTGGCTCATGCCTGTAATCCTAGCACCCTAGGAGGCCAAGGCAGGTGAATTGCTTGAGCTTAGGAATTCGAGATCAGCCTGACCAAGAGTAAGACCCTGTCTCTATTAAAAACAGAAAAATTAGCCAGCAGGTGCCTATAGTCTCATCTACTCTAGAGGCTGAGACATGAGATGGCTAGATGCCATGGCACTCAACTCTAGGGCAACAGAGTAAGACTGTCTCTAAATAAACAAACTTAAAAATCCCTGGCTCAGCACCTGTAGTACAGTGGTTACACTGCAGCTAAACAATAATGACAACTGCAACAAAAAATAGCCAGGCGTAGTGGCAGGTGCCTGTAGTCCCAGCTACTTGGGAGGCTGAGGAAAGAGAATTGCTTAAGACCAAGAGGTTGAGGTTGCTGTGAACTGTGACACCACAGCACTCTGCCCAGGGTGACATAGTGAGATGCTGTGTCAAAAAAAAAAAAAAAATTAAAACTCCCCTCTAGACTATTTTGATATACTGATTATGAAACCATTTCAAACTACTATGCTACTTCATTTTGAATAAATTATCCTAATCAGAGTATCTTTTCTTGGTGTATTTCAATAATTAACTCTCAAACTTTCTGCTAAACCACAATTTCATATGGCTGGATGCAACACAAAGGAGCCTGAAGTAGATCTAATTATAGTATATAAAGTTTATCTCAGCTCATCCCAGCACAAATTTCCACAGTCAACTTCAACTCTCTCATTATGTCTAATTGGTGTCTCCCAAACTCATGTCCAAGGCTACTTACTGTTGGGAGTGATGGAGAATTTGTTAATAGCTCTGCCGCCCGTTGGGTTGCTATTAAGCAGTTTCCATCCCAGACGGGGTCCTGGCTAAACTGTTTGCCAGGACTGCTCTCTTTCTATGGCTGTGCTTTCTAGTCTTCTGGACCATAACCAAGACCAAGGCATCCAGGAAGCCTGAGGACAGACTAGAATTTGGTAAGGGCCCTCACTGGCACTGCCTGTCTCTTGGCTGGTGGCCTTGCCAGGCTGCTTCCCGAGTAGTAGAGGCTTTGCAGGTAGTCAGGCTACTTTCTGCACGCACATCATAGGGGCTCAGTTAATATCTGTTGCACAAATAAACGTTTGTTGTCTGAAAGGGTTCTGGCTTCCTGAGTTACCACCTCTCTTTAACTTCCCTTAATAATGTCCTGGTGGAACCTGATCATTTCAGAATCTCACTGAAGTGCACGTACTCTTGTGCTGTCCTATGCTTTCAAATCAGTGCCAGTTTAAGAGCTCTTGTGACAGGAACCTTTCCTGATTTTTTGAATTCCTAAAGCTTAACACACTATTTAGCTCATAGTAGCTGTACTCAAGGAAATGTTGAATGAGCTAAGAAGTCATTGCTTAAGTGGCAATAGGGAAGAGAGCACACAGAGGTGACGGCGTGCTTGAATAGCAAGCACTAGGCCTACTCCCTCATGTAAAGCTATCCAGGGAAAAGAAAGGTTAAGATTTGTCCCTTATGGCCCCCATATGCTCAGCCGTCCAGCACATACAAACTTTTTCTTTTATATTTTCTTTAGCAGTGTTTTTAAAATTTGAGCATTTGCTGGAATCACCTTGTGAAGGGCTTGTGAAATCAGTTTGCTGTGTACCAACCCTGAGTTTCTGGTTCAGTAGGTTTGCCATGGGGCCAGAGACTTTGCATTTTTTAATATGTTCCAGGTCTGCTGGCCCAGGGACTGCATTTGAGAACTGATACAGTTTCAGTAGTGGGAGCTATTAGATGAGTGCTGACCAGTTTACCATGAGAAGTTCCTTATACATCTTATTTCATTTACCATTCAACAACCCCATGACATAGAACTTGTCCTCATTGTACGGATGAGTAATGTAAGGAATGGAGTTGTCAAATAACTGGTCCACTGTCTTAAGTGCAGGTCTGAGATGTGAGCTAGTTTCTAACTTAAGTCCATGTTTTTAACTATGGCTATACTCAACATAGTTTTATGTATTTTAAGTAAATACCCAATAATGTGCAGCCATTAACTCCTCAGATAAATGCCCAATTATATCTTCCCACAAACAACTAAATGTCAGCTCTTTGAGAGGAAGGGTCTGGTCTCCCCTATTCTTTGCTTTATTTTTAGAGTCTATAAAAGAGTTTATACAAAGTACATAACGAATAAATAATTGTTGAAAATTAATATATGAAAGTATCTAGGCAAAAACCTTTTTCTGAATGAAGTAGGTACATTTTCACCTATGTAAACTGAGTTTGCAGAATTCTTGAGTTTGATTGAAAAGTGTTTATTTTACTCCAGTTCAAGTTCTCTGACGTAGCAAGGCCTCTTTATGCATGAGACTATACTGGCCAGTATTTCTCAAATTACAGTTCCTGGACCAGCAGCATCTGCATCACCTGAGAACTTTGCAAATAAAATACACAGACACCAGATTAAATCGGAATTTCAGGTAAACAACGAACCATGAAATATTTGGAATATATGTATAATAAAAATTACTCATCATTTATATGAAATTCAAATATCAGATTCCTTTTTGTAAAATTTTTTCAAACATTTTTTGGCCTGGTGCAGTTCTTCATGCCTGTAATCCTTGGCATTTGGGAGACAGATGTGGGTGGATTGCCTGAGCTCACGGGTTTAAGACCAGCCTGAGCCAGAGGGACACCTTGTCTCTAAAAATAGCCAGGCGTGGGCGGTGCCTGTTGTTCAAAGAAGTATGGCGCCAGCCCCATATGCCGGAGGTGGCAGGTTCAAACTCAGCCCAGGCCCCCTCCCCAAAAAAACAAAAACAAAAACTGAAAAAATACAAAATAAAAATAGTCAGGCATTGTGATGGGTGCCTGTGGTCCCAGCTACTTGGGAGGCTGCAGCCAGAGAATTGCTTGAGCCCAAGAGTTTAAGTTTGCTATGAGCTAAGAAGCCACGGCACTCTACTGAGTGTGACAAAGTGAGACTTTGTCTCAAACAAATAATAATTTTTAAAAATTTTTCTTAAATATCAGATTTGCCAATCCTAAGTTATTAGAAATGAAAATTCTTTGGCCCTACCCCAGACCTACCCAATCAGAAACTCAAGTGAGTCCCAGCCATCAGTGTGATTTTGATACACTTTAAAGTTTGAAAACTACTGCTCTAGGCAATGCCTTGTTTGACCCAAAGATCTGGTTATCCAGATCTGGCCTTCTGTTTTTGTGAAAAAGCTTTTTGGAACATAGTCACACCCATATTTACATATTCCTTTACGTATTTTTTTATGTGTTTATTATTAAATTCCTTGCCCTCCTGGAATTTATACTGTAGTTGTAGGAGGTTGTGTTAATTATATTTTCAGGTAGAAATAACAATAAAATCAACTAAAATTGGCTTAAGGGCGCAGGGGCCCATGCCTGTAATCCCAGCACTCTGGGAGACCAAGGGGAGTGGATTGCTTGAGCTCATGAGATCCTGTTTCTAAAAAATAGCCGGGCATTGTGGTAGGCGCCTGTAGTCCCAGCTACTTGGAAGGCTGAGGCCAAGAGGATTGCTTGAGCCCTAGAGTTCGAGGTTGTTGTGAGCTATGATGCCACAACACTCTATCAGGGGATAAGAAATTGAGACTCTTGTCTCCAAAAAAAAAAAAAAAATTGGCTTAAGTAATAAAGGAACACATTATCATGCATAGCCAGAAGTACAGAGGTAAGGTCGGCAGAAGGGCTGGCTGGATCAGAAGTTCTTTGTGTTACAAAGGCAAGACAGGACAAAGACTTTATTACACTCAAAGTCTAAAATGTTTTACTAAGTGGCCTTTTACTGATAATATTTGCTTAACCTTACTCTAAGAGAAATTTCTCTGATAATAGAAGCACATTCTTGGTTATCTCTTTAACATGAGCAGGAAGCTGGGACAGGACAGACCCTGAGGTTCTGGAAATGGAAAAGTTCTTTCTGAACTTTCTTCATATGACTGTGGTTCTTGGCTTCAAGTAGGGAAGACAGCCAGGAAGGTGGCAAAGGAGAAGCTGAAAAACAGAAAAAGGAGAGTTCCAAAGGCCCAGAGCACAGTTATGGGCACCCCCTGCTGGAGAGCTGGCAAAATTCCATGACATGGACATTTTGTCAACACATCTCTAGAAGGTCTATTGTATACAAAGATAAAGCAAAGATAAAGTCCTGTTCTTGAAGGGCTCACAAGTCAAGAGTAGCCACCCGCTCTAATTAAATCTTTATGCTGTCTAATCAAGTGTTATCGGCAGTGTACTTGCTGTATTATTTAAGCTGGTCTCCAACTCCTGGGATCAAGGGATCTTCCTATGTTGACCTCCTGAAGTGCTGGCAATGTGTAAGTGACAGTGTACATTACTGTAGTGTACACTCAATGACAAAGATGGTCTAAAAAAAAAAATAAAAGGATGCTGGACACCATGGCTCACGCCTGTAATCCCACCATCCCCCTCAAAAAAAAAAAATTAACCAGATACAGTGATGCGTGCCTGTAGTGCCAGCTGCTTGGGAGACTGAGGCAGGAGGATCCTGTGAACCCAGGAATTTGAGGTTACAATGAACTATGAAGGCACCACAGCACTCCACCCTGGGAAACAGAGTAAGACCCCATCTCTAAGAAAAAAAAAAGAATCTCTTATCCTTTAGCCATCACTCCTTATCTCCCCATCTCTGCCCCCATAGCTCCTGCTCCCTCCACTAAGCAACCATTAATCTAATTTCCATCTTTATGGATTTCCCTATTCTGGACATTTCATGTGGATGGGATCACACAGCATGTGGTCTCCGCAGCGTCTTTCACTTTCAGATCGTTTTCAAGGCACATCCATATTGCTGCATGTATCAGTGCTTTACTTTTTTATGACTGAACAATATTCCATTATATGGAAATACCACGTTTTGTTTATCTGTTCATCTGTTGATGAACAATGGGTTGTTTTCACCTTTTGGCTATTATCAATAATGCTATTGTAAACATTTATGTACAAGTTTCTGTGTGGACATGTTTTCATTTCTCCTATATCCTAAGAATAGAACAATAGAATTGTAGCGTCACATGGTAGCTACATGTATAATCATTTGAGGAACTGTCATACTATTTACCAAAGCAGCTGTACTATTTTATATTCCTACCTGCAGTGTATGAAGATTCCAATTTTTCCACATCCCTGTCTCTGACTTTTGCATTCTATCCATCCCTATATTTTGCATTCTACCCATCCTACTGGGTAGAATGGTATCTCACTGTGGTTTGGATTTTCATTCCCTAATGACTAATGACATCTCACATCTATTCGTGTGTTTGTAGACCATTTATATACAAGGGTTGTCTGAAAAGTATCCAGCCATGCATTTCTCTATTTTCCATATTACATAGCCAGACACTTTCTGGACAGCCCTCCTATCTTACCGGAAGAAACGTCTATTCAGATTAGTAGAAGGAGAATAGTACCCCTCACCCCTACAAAATTCATGACCATCTGGTTTATGTGAATGTGACCTTTTAGAAATACATTCTTTGCAGATGTAATCAATTTAAGTTGAGGCCATACTGGATTAGGGTGGGCCCTAAACATAATGACTGAGAGATAAAATAGTGGAAGGAACACCATGGGAAATAGAGGCAGAGTCTGCAATTTATAATTCAAGGAATTTCAAGGATTGCTGGCAACCACCAGATGCTGGGGAGAGGCATGGACTGGATTCTCTCAGAGCCTCCTCAGGGCACATGGCCCTCCCAACACCTACCTTGATTTTAAAGTTCTAGCCTCCAATTACTTGAGCTCAGGAGTTTTCAGCCCGAGCAAGAGCAAGACTGTTTCTCTACTAAAAATGAAAAAAACGAGCCGAGTATAGTGCTGCACGCCTGTCGTCCCAGCTACTCAGGAGGCTGAGGCAAGGACTGCTCAAGCCCAAGAGCTTGAGGTTGCTGTGAGCTGTGACAGCAGGGCACTCTACCCAGGGCGACATAGTGAGACTCTCTCCACAAAAAAAAAAAAAAAAAAAAAAAAGAAAAGAAAAAAAAGGTTTAAACCTGGTCCCGGCAAAACTGCAACAAAAAATAGGTGGGGGTTGTGGCAGGCGTCTGTAGTCCCAGCTTTTCGGGAGACTGAGGCAAGAGAATCACCTAAGCCCAGGAGTTGGCAGTTGCTGTGAGCTGTGACACCATGGCACTCTACCAAGGGCGATAAAGTGAGACCCTGTCTCTCCAAAAAAAAAAAGAAAAGAAAAAGAAAAAAGCTCTAGCCTTCAGAGCTATAAGAAAATAAATTTCTGTGGTTTTAAGCCTCCCAGTTTGTGCTTGTTACAATAGCCACAGAAAGCTAATAAAGATCTCTTAAATTGGGTTATTTTCTTGTTTTCTTTTTCTTCCTCTTCTTCCTCCTACTCCTCCCACCTTTTCAACAGGTGGAGTCTTGGCATTCTCTCCCCTTCTTCTTGAGATGAAGTCTTGCACTGTTGCCTAGGCTGGTTTGAAACTCCTAGGCTCAAGCCATTCTTCCACCACAGTCTCCTAAATAGCTGAAACTACAGGTGAACTGCAGCTGGCTTAGGGTTGTTGTCCTGTTGAGCTGTACAAGTTCTTTAGATATTTTGGATATAAGTCCCTTATCCCATACAGTAGAACTTAGTAAGCTGACCGACCAAACGGCTGTGAGTAACAAACTGGTCAACATGAGGAACCAGATCTATGCACTGATGCATAATGCGGTACATCACCAGTCCATGAAAAATAAGTCAGCTTAAAGAGGTGGTAAATGTGGGGAAGTGGCCAACGATGGAGGCTCTACTGTCTTTTCTCCTATTCTGTGGGTTGTCTTTTTGAAAATGTCCTTTTGCTTTTTTTTAAGACAGGGTCTTACTCTTTTGCCCCAGGCTAGAGTGCTATACAGCCTCAGCCTAGATCACAGCCACCGCAAACTCCTGGATTCCAGTGATCCTCCTAGCTCAGCCTCCCACGTAGCCAGGATTATAGGTGACTGCCACAACACCTGGCTGATTTTTCTATTTCTAGTGCAGACCTTACCAAGAACTATTGATGTAGAAATAATATAGCTTGGTGAATAGAATACTAACTTTCATAGTATGAAGAAAGATACTAAACTCTCTGCCTCTAACTCTTTGTCTAATCTATAACTAACACCCCTTACTCGGAAAAAACCTCAAATCCCACATAATGAAGATCAGGATGATTAATACACTATAGCTATTGCTTATTAAAAAATTTCTAAACTACCAGGCTCTCAATTCATTAAGTTAGACTGCTCTGTAAAGAGAAGAAATGACTATCAGGTAGGTCATGGAAAAATTTCTGAAGAAAATTGGGAAAATGTATAAAAAATTACTGAGTGAACATTACAAGTTTATAGAACAAGTTGCATAAGCACATATAAGTTGAAAAGTACGAGTTGTTCAAAGAATGAGAACTGTGGCTGGGCACAAGGTGGGTATGAAGAAGACATGGAAAATAAGGAAAGGCTATGATGCTAAACAGTAACATTTTTTAAGTTAATATCTAACCACTATGTAGTACTTTATATGTAAGAACACTTATTATAAACTCATGCAGTAGATACTGTTACTATCCCATTTAAGATGGGAGGAAAGGTTTAACATGCAACCCATAAATGTTATTCACTGTATCAATAGAAGAAAAAACAAAGACCATATGATCCTCTCAAAAGAGGCAGCTCGATAAAATCCAGCATGCTTTTCTAATTAGAACACTTAAGAATATAGGCAAAGGTGGCACATTTCTTAAACTGATCAAAGCCATCTACAATAAACCCACAACTAATATTTTACTGAATGGAGTAAAACTGAAAGCTTTTCCACTTGGAACCAGACAAGGTTGTCTTCTATCACCACTACTATTCAACATGGTGCTGGAAGTTCCAGCCAATACCATTAGGCATGAGAAGGAAAAAAAGGGCATCCAAATGGTGGCAGAGGTCAAAACTCGCTGTTTGCTGATGATAAGATCTTATACTTAGAGAACCCTAGAGACTCAACCACAAGACTCCTGGAAGTGATCAAAAATACAGTAATGTCTCAGGATATAAAATCAACGTCCACAAGTCAGTAGCTTTGTATGTAAGCCAATAATAGCAAAGTTGAGAAGCTAATCAAGGACCCAAATCCATTCACAGTAGCTTAAAAAAAAAAAAGGAAATCCCTAGGAATATACCTAACAAAAGAGGTGAAGGAGGACCTCTATAAAGAGAATTACAAAACCCTAAGAAAAGAAATAGTAGAAGATATTAACAAATGGAAGAGCATACCTGCTCATGGCTGGGAAGAATCAACATTGTTAAAACATTTATACTACCCAAGCAATCTACAGATTGAATGCAATCTCCATTAAAATACCAACACCATACTTTCAAGATTTGGAAAAAATATTTCTTCATTTTGTATGGAACCAGAAAAACACCTGTATTGCTAGGGCAATTCTTAGTAATAAAAACAAAGCTGTACTACAGACCATAGGCTGTACTACAAGCCCACAGTGATTAAAAGAGCATGATATTGGCACAAAAATAGATACAGACATTTTTGTAACTGAACTGAAAATGCATGAGATGAAAATAACATTTTACAGCCACCCGATCTTTGACAAACCAAATAAGAACATACATTGGGGAAAAGAATCCCTATTCAATAAATGGTGCTGAGAGAACTGAATAACCACATGTAAAAGACTGAAACTGGACCTCTCACTTCTTACCAAAATTGATTCAAGATGAATAAAAGATTTAGTCTAAGGCATGAAACAATAAAAGGTGGTGCCTTGTGGCTCAGTGGGTAGGGTGCCGGCCCCATATACAGAGGGTGGCGGGTTCGAACCTGGCCCCAGCCAGCTAAAACAGCAGTGAAAACTGCAACAAAAAATAGTTGAGTGTTGTAATGAGTGCCTGTAGTCCCAGATACTCAGGAGGCTGAGGCAAGAGAATCGCCTAAACCCGAGAGTTGGAGGTTGCTGTGAGCTGTGATGCCACGGCACTCTGCCGAGGGTGACAAAGTAAGACTCTGTCAAAAAAAAAAAAAAAAAAAAAAAAAAAAAAATCTTCAAAGAAAGTGTGGGGAAAACACTTGAAGATGTTGACCTGGGGAAAGATTTTATGAAGAAGACTTCTGTGGCAATTGCCCCAACAACAAAAATAAACAAATGGGACTTAATTAAACTGAATAGGATCTATACAGCTAAGGAGACAACAAGCAAAGCAAATAGACAGGCACCTGTGGCTTAGTGGGTAGGGTGCTGGCACCATATACCAAGGGTGGCGGGTTCAAACCCGGCCCCAGCCAAACTGCAACAAAAAAATAGCTGGGCATTGTGGTGGACGCCTGTAGTCCCAGCTACTTGGGAGGCTGAGGCAAGAGACTCGCTTGAGTCCAGGAGTTGGAGGTTGCTGTGAGCTGTGTGATGCCATGGCACTCTATAGAGGGCGATAAAGTGAGACTCTGTCTCTCAAAAAAAAAAAAAAAAATAAATAAATAAATAAATAAATAAAACAAAGCAAATAGACAACCTTCAGAATGGGAAAAGATATTTGCATATTATGAATTGGACAAGAGCTTGATAACTAGAATCTACAGAGAACTCAAATTAATCAACAAAAAAAGACCCAACAATCCCATGTACCACTGGGCAAAAGACATGAATATAACTTTCTTTTTTTTTTTTTTGAGACAGAACCTCAAGCTGTCACCCTGGATAGAGTGCCATGGCATCACAGCTCACACCAACCTCCAATTCCTGGACTCAAGCGAGTCTCTTGCCTCCGCCTCCCAAGTCGCTGGGACTACAGGCACCCGCCACAACGCCCGGCTATTTTTTGGTTGCAGCCATCATTGTTGTTTGGTGGGCCCGGGCTGGATTCGAACCCGCCAGCTCAGGTGTAC
>CAUYRH010130105.1:0-26583 GCA_963574655.1 Perodicticus potto | reverse complement strand
GCCCGGCCATTTTTTGATTGCAGCCGTCATTGTTGTTTGGCGGGCCCGGGCTGGATTCGAACCCGCCAGCTCAGGTGTACATGGCTGGTGCCTTAGCCCGTTGAGCCACAGGCACCGAGCCTAATGAAACATTTTTTTATAGCTTGACAGGATGACCCACACACTGTCTAAAACTACAACACAATATCCAGCGCTACCATCAAAGAACAAATGTCTTACCATAATTTCTAAGTTTGTCCTCTGTTACCTTTTAATTTTGATTATTACAAAAGCTTCAAAATGGCATTTCACTGCTGCTTTGGTATGAGTACATATTATTTCCTGGGTAAAACATGTTTAATACGCTCAACTATTAATTTTCTATAAACTGCCTGTTCATAAAGCCTCTTTAGACGTTATGCTTAGATTTAAACATGTTTTTTTATACCTCTGTAGCCTTTGGCCCTTTGCTGTAATTAATCCAATTATTCTTACTTTTTAAATCTTGGATATATTAGTTTTCTTTTTTTTTTTTTTTTTTTTTCAGTTTCTGGCCAGGGCCAGGTTTGAACCCGCCACCTCTGGTATATGGGGCCGGCGCCGCCCAGTTTTCTATTTTTTTACAGAAAAAATAATGTGACACATGTAATAGTTTTCCATCTAGAAAGTATCAAGGTGCACACATTCGACTGCATCCATGCTGCTCCTTGGGCACTATGGCCACCAGCCTCCGAGCTGCCCTCTGACCACTCTTCATTCCTGGTTGTCACACCCTGAGCAGTTCCTCCCCACACCGCACGAGGTTCAACCATATGACCAACAGGATATTGCTGAAATGACAGTGTGACTTCTAGGGTAGCTTATAAAAGACACTGCAGATTCTCTCCTGATACTAGGATCCTGGCTCGGGGAAGCCAGCTGCCATGCTGCAGACACTGTGGAGAAGGCCATGTGGCAAAGCACAGAAGCCTCCTGTCAACGGGCAGCACCATCAACTTGCCAGGCGGGTGGGTGACCATCGTGGAAGCCTGCACAGGACTGCAGCCTCGTGAAACACTAAGTTAACCACCCAGAGGTAAGCTGCTCTCCAATTCCTGGCCCAGAGAAACAGCACGACATTTTTTAAAAGTTTGTTATTGCTTTAAGCTATTATGTTCTGGAGTGATTTATTTCTATAGCTACTACTTCTTTAAAAGTAATAGTTTTAAAGAAACAGTAGTTAAAGTTCTTCTACAGTAATAGTTTTCAAACTGTGCTCTTCCCTAGCTTAGAAAGACACAAAGACCACCTCAAATATAATGCTTCTTAGAATGCAGGGCTACAACACAGTACCCTTCTTCCCCATTTCATTCCCACCTCATGTAAAACAAATTCTTTTGTGGTGTTTTATATATTTAAGTTGTCTTAAGATTTTATTTGGAAAAAGGGTTCCACTACTAAGCTAGTTTGGAAATCACTGCATCATAGTGCATGCCATTATATTTTTATGGTTTATGTTTAACTGTGAAATCCATTCAGAATTTATTTTGGTTTTTGAGTATCAGGCCGGATATGGGCACCTAGCACTCAAGATCTAGTCCTACCTTTTAATGCCTTCAATATGTAAAAACTGAACAGCTATCAATTACACTTTCTAGACTCCTTTACAGATAGGCTCTAGATATGAATTAATTTCTACCACCTGAATGTATTCCAGGGATGTTGGAAAGGCAAAAATGAAGCTGAGATCATCTTCCTTCTGTTACCGACTGCTTTCAAAAGATAAGGCAAGTCACGGAGACAACAGTGTCCACTCTTCTCCCTCATGACTAGCCACAGCTATTGTGATAACGTCCAACTCAGCATGTCAGCTACAGGCTTAGGAGCTCTGCTTCAGTCTCCCTCCTGTTCCACCTCTTCTGGATGGAGGCAGACACAGTGACTCTCCTGACAGCTCCGTTCTGCAGTGTCCCAGGAGACACTGTCTTTATAGCCCAGCCTAGAGCTTGCCTACTCAGCTCTTCCGAGAAGCTCACAAATACCTAATTCTAGGATTAAATTCCTTTCCTCTTGACATATTGAGTGTGGCTTCTGCTTTCTGGACTAAATCCTAATTTGATACCAATATAAAACACCAAAAATTAAGCCAATGAGCAAAGATAATGCTGGTTTACTAAGGGTACTATTAGGTTTTGTGAGTTCTTATGTAGAACAAGAATTATCTTTGGAATTGGCAAATTAAAGAAGACTCTGCAAAATCTTTCTCTAGGTTCGGAATTCCACTGCTTACTAGACCACAGTGCCAACGCTCCATTTTGCAATGTGACATGTTTAAGTTTCCATCAGAAAAACAAATCTGTTATCACTTTGGTTCTATTCATCAAACCTAAGGCACAAATCAAGAAAGATAAGTAGTGATTATTAAAGAAACCAGCACAAACTCCAAACCAATTGCCATGACTTAAGAAGATGTTCAACCATAAAATATAAAGATTAACAGGAAAAAAAAAAAGCCCACAAAAGGTTTTTTTTTAATTAAAAAAAAAAGAACACCTGGTTTAAATGAACAGAATTAAACATTTCAGCTATATATTCAAATCATCCTTCCCTAGTATATGTAGCATTTCATCTCTATTAGCTAAATCTAGAATCAAATTAAAAAACAGTCATGCATTACATAATATTTTAGTCAGTGGACCACACACAACTGAATGTCTCATAAAGAGGTTGAACGTCCAAACTCATCAGAACGTATACAGTAAATATACAATGAATATAATACATATTTTAATATACAGCATATAATATAGTACATATAATATCAATTATACCTATGTAAAGCTTAAAAATGACAACAGCGGTCCCATATCATGATAATACTGCATTTTTGTACCATTTCTATGCTTAGATACATTAAATGCATTAATCCATATCATGTGTTCTCACTGCCTCCAGCCTCCAGCACGGTAACCTGCTATCCAGGTTTGCAGTCTGGGAGCAGCAGCCCAGACCGTGTAAGCAAACTCAGAATGACTGTGCTAACTCCATAAGAATCAAGGACACAAACTCAGGGAAACATACTTTTTTCTTGCCTTGAGTGCATGTTTTGGAAGGGAAATGGGGGGAAATCGCATACCACTGTTACCACAGTCAGCACAGGAGATGAGTTCCTCTGGCTTCTTTTCTCGGTTTTGTTCTTTTGTACCAAGACAGAAACTACAGATGGGGATTGGTTCAGCAACCGGCTGTAAAGAAAAACACAATTCATTTCAGTACATTCATTCCAGTACTGGGTTTTGTTTTTTTTTGTTGTATTAATATAATGACACTAAAATAGTTTTAAATTCCTAAAAAGTAGCCAGGCGTGGTGGCTCATCCCTGTAATCCTTGCATTCTGGGAGGATGAGGCAAGAGGATCCCTTCAGCTCAGGAGTTCGACACCAGACTGAGCAAGAGTGAGACCTTTATTAAAGAGATCTCTACTAAAAATAAAAAATAAACTAGCTGCACATTGTGGTGGGTGCCCCTAGTCCCAGCTACTTGGGAGGGTGGAGCAGGAGGATGGCTTGAGCCCAGGAGTTTGAGGTTACTGTAAGCTAGGCTGACACCACGGCACTGTAGCCTAGACAACAGACTGAGACTCTGTCTCAAACAAAATAATAAAAAATAAAATGAATTCCCAAAGAGTAACTTTAGGACAACTGTATCATTCTTCGAATTCCAACGAAGTAGGTAAATTTTTTACCAAGTCTTCTTTGGCTGGGTCTTTACAATTGGTCCTTGTGATGACCATTTAGTGACTACAAAAAAAATCACATCCCCATCATGTTTGTCACTTACAAACTAAATGACGAAGTGTAGCCTGACAAAGCAAATCTTTTGCCTAAGATTGAGAAATCAACCGGATTAAGTGCGAGCAGACGGTGTCAGCCCTGCAGAGCAGTAAAATGCATACGTAACGGGAGGCGAAGACACGGAATGTGGGGAGAGACCGTACGTGTTCTGCAGCAGTGGAGGCAAATTCCAGTTGTAGTTTGGAGGGAGAGCAGATAAAGAGGAAAGACCCAGTGTTAAGTGGCATTACTACGTTGTGGGGTCTTAAGAAGCGTGTCGGGGACGACAGTGAGTGTGAGGGGCTGCTGTGAGCCTGGAGAGAGGGGAGGAGAAGCGGTGTGACCAGCACACACACAGACAATAAAACAGACACACAAACACGCAACACACACGTGCAGACAGTAGTATGCATAGTAACAAAGTTTGTCTAAACAAAAATTAGCCAAATAAAATCACTAAGATGGCTGAACAGATAAACTGTATATCCATACAGCAGAATGTCAAATAGGAAAATAAATCACAGTCAGCAACCTGGGTGAGTATCGTAAACAATACTAGAAGTACAGACACAGAAGAAAACACACACACTGTATGTTTTTATTTAACGTTCAAAGATAGTTCTGGGCAGTGCCTGTGGCTCAAAGGAGTATGGCACCAGTCCCGTATGCACCAGAGGTGGTGAGTTCAAACCCGGCCCTTGCCAAAAACAGCCAAAAAAAAAATATATATATTTATATATATATATATTTATTTCTGTGTTATACAGCAGGACAGTGGTTGTTTGGGGAAGAAGGAAGAGACAGTGAATTGTAAAGGGAATTCTGAGGTGCTGTTAATGTTCTTTTTCGTGACTTGAATGGTAGTTTCATGGATATTGTGTGGAATTAAGGTGCACCCTTATAATCTGTATACTTTTCTGTATGCATAGTTTAATGAGAGCTATGTTTAAATTAATGAATAAATACGGAGTGGGACTGCGGTACCACCTTTGGTATATTCTATAAGAAATATCAATGGTGACTTAGACATTGGAGTTTGGAACTTAGACAAGAGGCACAGACTAGAGACAGATTTAAAAGGTGACAACTGACAGTGCCAGTAAGAAGGGTGAGGACATTGAAATGGGTTGGGAGGTGAGAGGAGGAGAGAGATGGGATCAAATCTGAGATAGAAGAATACCACCATTTAGGAGCACCAGAGGAAAAAAGGAGACCAAAAAAGACCAGTTCGAGAGGAAAAAAACCACAACAAGTAGTAACACAGCATTTCAAGGAGAGGACCATGAATAGCCGCTTTTGGAAAGATGAAAGTATCTACTGGACTCTGCCATGGAGAAGATTTGGAGATGTCCCTCTAGAGAGCCCTTCAGTGACAGGAGGAACTGATGTCACAGGAACCAACAAAATGCTATGAAGGGGCAGAGAGCAGACAAGAGACAGCTAAGAAGTAGAAGCAAAGAGTTTTTAACATATTCCAGGTGTTCAAGATGGGAAAGACAAAACTAATTTACATGTGGAAGAGAATCTCGACAAATGTGGTCAAAGAGACTCAAGAACAAGGAGTAACAGGAAAATATGCAGAAAGGTCAATATGGTGCCACAGCAGCAAGTGTTTGCTTAAGTTAATTAAAATACATTTAGTTCCTCAGTCACAGCCGCTGCATTTCAAGGGCTCAACAGCCACATGTGGTTAGTGGCTAACAGTACTGTCCAGCACCACCACACAGCAATTCCATCATTACACAAAGTTCTATTGGACAGCACTGGTTTAGAAAAGAGGACGATTTTAAAGCATGGGAAACGAGACTGGCTTTAAGAGATATATATTATTTGTAGGTGGGATGGTAGGAATGGGGAAAAGTTAGGGTGCCTATTTCTGATAGCTTCCATTATTTCTGGAAAATAGAAAATAAAATCACCTGCTAAAAGTGGGGCACAGATTAGACAGAACATGAAAAATTGAAAAACTGATTAACTGAGAAAAGGGAGGGGTGAGACCAGCCGGGTCCAAGAACCAAGAACAAAATGCCTGCAGCACGAAAACAAACATTCCTCAGAAAGGACAGAGTCACTCTCTACAAGGAGCCAGGTATGGGCTTGGGCATTTAAAGAGAGCACAAAAGTTCCAGAAGTCTCTGTGTGGAAGGTGTTAGGGAATCAACTGGTGATGGAAATAAAAATGTCAATCAGTCCTAACCATGAAACTAAGATTCAAAAGAATTCATTTGTACTGGATCCAGTCAAAATGGTTATACAACTTTTTAGTACCTCTGAAACCTTGGACTGACAAAAACAGCTGGAGACTGCCAGGAAAAGTCAAAAGGGTCGGGCCCCTAGAATGCAAACAAAGACACTTCTAAAACGGTGCGTCCTAAGCGGGGGCTGGGCATCATAAGCAGAAGACAGCTGACAAAATAGATGCAGGACAAGCTAAGGTACCAGTAAAAATCCAGATTAAGCTGATAAAGGTTTAATAGGAGGTGAAATAACTAAAAAAGTAGGATTGAGGATTGTGGTCAGCACAGGAACTTTAGACTTCATAATTTCTTTTTCTTTTCTTTTTTTACAAGAGACAGAGTCTCGCTATGTTGCCCAGGCTGGAGAGCAGTGGCCATTCAGAGACACGACTATAGTGCCCCCAACTCCTGGCCTCAAGAGCCCCGCCCAGTGGTGGGAAGTACACAGACATGTCATCTATTAAGTATGAAGGTGCAGCTAATGAAGAGAACCCCAAAGGGCCAGTGTGCGGGGGCTCTCCAGTGTTCAGTAAGCACTAGACACAACAGGGCGGGTAATGCTCCCATTGTCATGGAGCTCGCATTTCAGTTCAGTGCTGAAAGAAGTAAAAATGAACATAATGGAGTTAGGAAGTCAAGAAGCTGGGAAAGCATGGTTTTGGAAGCATCACATAAATGTGCTCAAGTCAGTAAAAACGATGACTGTGCTCAAGGTAGAGAAGAAAAGAGACAAGGAAAAGAATTCTGGCAAATAACATCCCCTTACCCCTCACCTCCACAAAAGTCAAGATCAGGGTGTTAGTTGAGAGAAAAAACTTTAGAAGTCAGAAACATTTGTGTAATGGGGAACAACAATCATCCTTAGAGGCAAAGAAGCTCTGTGTCAACTCTTGTTCCTGTGTCTCCAGAGTAGGAGTATAAAAGTCACAGCCCCTGTGTACAGCACCTTGCATCACTACAGCAATCTGGCTAAACAGCAACAAAGTTGAGTTTAGATGAAGAATCCTGGATAGCCTAAGTTACTGAAGGCTAAGTATTAATAACTCCAACTGAAGGGTTAGGATAGGAAAATACAAGGATTAGATTTTACTGATTAGAAACAGTATAGCAACTCAAACTAATTTGATCAACAAAAACTTGACATGTTTTTAAGTGTAACAAAGTACTTGGTTAGTCTGCTACTCTTCTGAGAGACAGATTAGACTCTTTTGCTACTTAGGGGAGCAAACACAAGGATAAAGGAAAAGTCTGTTACTGTTCTTTAACACAGGAAATGTCTAACAAATTAAAACTGCAGCGATCCATTTCTTCAAACATGCACCTTTATCATCTGGAACAAACAGTAAGTTCTAACAGCAAAAAATGGTACTTAAAACCATAGCTAAGAACCCACTAGCAAACTGTATCTCCTGTACTATTACTGCAGTCAGTATTCCTTTTATATATGCTCAGCGTTTCACCTTATTAGACTTTTTTCTATCCTAAACCAAATTAATTGCGGCCATTCCAATCTATCATGAACGTGAGGGTTGACATGTAGTGAAGCAGAAACACTGGCTGCCGAGCTACATGGAGTTGTGCAGACAGTTTAGTTAAATTATCTGGCACTCACCAATCCACCAAGGCTTAGACCCTCCTACCCAATTCACCACACAAAGCAATTTGCTGATTAGTCCCAGTAATGACAAGTGTACAAAGTATTGATACTTGCAATGTAAAAAGAAGGCTGAAAAGAAATTTGTTAAGTCAAATAAAGGCATAGTTCCTAACAGACTTACACTGTATAGTAACAGATCGTTTTACTCAAACATGGCAGTCTGATTACAGCAGCGCGGCCATCATCTCCTTAAGACCACGAGCTTCCCCTTGAAGCTGTACTCTCTCTAACACCACAGGACTAAGCGTAAAAACTACAATGTCCAGCTACAAAAACAAAGTCAAATCCACAGAGAAAAGGATTACTGCCAAAGTCGTGACAGTTTAAGTGATAACTTCATTTGTTCCTTTTAACTGCAATTTTGGAAAGAGTAATAGTACTTTGGGTGTTAGCCATTTTATCTGATGAACTATAAGCAAGAAATGCTTTAAAGTAAACCATCTATAGTTTAGAATAGTCGTCTTTGTTAACCAATTGATCGAATTAATTTTTATGTTAAAAGCATAATAAATTATAAACTCCAGGTCATTCTCATTCCTGAACTATTACTATACATAGTGAGACAGAGCTAAAAACTACGTTGGATTTATGGTAAGATTTGAATCTGAAATGTACAGAGGTTATAGGACAAAGAGGAGAGGTTCATGACATTTTTCAAGCAATTAATAATCTCTGAATACAATTTTTAAAAATCCGTATAGAGACAGACAATATGTCATATAATCAATCACTGCTCCTAGACCTGTCCAAGCTTTGTCCTTACACCTTTGTCCTTATACCCATGATCCATAAAGTAAACCTGTCTCTGCACAGCTACTAAAACAAGAAAAAGGACTGTAGCAAACGATGTTACACACGATTAAACACAGCAGCCAAGGTGAGCCTACGAAAAGGTAAATCAAAGCATGTCATTCAGCTGCCCCAAAGCCTCAGGTCCAGTTGCTCCCATCACGGATTAAATGCCACATGAACCACAAGGCCCCATGGGATCTGTATTCACTCCACACACAACGACCTCAGCAGCCCCACCTGCTACAGCCCCCTGCCCTGCATTTCCTCTCCCGCATCCCCACTCACGTTTTCTTCAACAAGTCAGACATCACAGGCACAGGCCTTTGCATTTGCTCTCCTTCGACATCGCAGGCACAGGCCTTTGTATCTGCTTTCCTTCTACCCACTGTGCTTTCTCAGATCCTGCAGATTTCTACTTAAGTCTTTTCTCAATCAAGCTTTCTTTCTAACACCCACCTAACATATCAAAGCAATCTATCAACCACAATAATTATAGCCCCTTTCCCTGCTTTATTTTCCCCCCTTAACCCTGTCCACTAATTGCATACGTCTCTGATTATTCGTTTTTTATTGTGTGTTTAGAACTGTACTACTGGCATTGAGGACAAAGCCTGTGGTAGCCATTCAGTAAGTACTGTGGAATGGTTTATTAAATTACCTTGTAGAACTAAAAATAATGAGATAAGTGGAAATTTACATAGAAGGGACAATAAGTTTGGCATGAGCCTGATAAATCTATGTAGAGCTCAATAATAATCACAGTAATATATAAATCTGTTTAAAATCAATCTTACAAAGGGATTTCCGGGCAATATATAAGTAAGATTTCTGCCATAGCAAGGTGTCTACATGCAACTTCTCAAAGTAGAGGAGGCTTGGAGCAGAGGGCGCTCAGAACGCACCTCAGGTCGTGGGTTGCCCTCTGTCCCCGTAAACACCACGCTGAGATCTCCACAGCAATCACTAGATGGCAGCATTGAGGCAAGCACATGGTAGATCCTCTGATAACCCACATAAGGCATTATGACTCCAACTTTCAGAAATAACTTTTAAAAATAGAAACAGTAAAGATTTTGTGCAGTGATTTATACTAGTGATTTATACTTTTATGGTTTATACCATAAAAGAAGTTTTAGATGATCATTGAGGGTATCTTAAACAATGATAATTCTATCCAGATACATTCTATTCCCATCTTAAAGACCAATTTCCATTTCCTTCCCCCTAAGACAGGTCTTTAATTTTTTATAGGCCTTTATAAACTCGTAATTTTCTCTATTTTTTACTGAGGAACTCAAATCTACGTTTATGTTGTCTCTGATTTTAAACACTGACATAAATGGATAGTCACAAATCTATTTTGTTGTATGTGTATACAATTCTCTCTGTCTAGTTCTTCCAAGAATGAATTGGTAAATTCTACAATCTGTCACTGCGAGAACTTTCAAGGAAAAAAACTGAACTTGGAAACTCAGACTTATGACTTTTAAAACCTCCCAGAGATCATTTCGTAAACTATCAGGCAATAAAGATATGTGATTTCTTTAAAGCTACAAAAGTTTTCAAATTTTACAGTTAGTGGAAATTACTGAGACAAATTAGCACAGCCAATAATAAAAGAATAAAGGAGAAGCAGATAATTCATAAAAGACTCCCTCTAACACTTAAACATGCACTAAGCAGTAAAGAAACCGTGGGCACATCTGTCTTCCATAGACTTAAAGCATATTTAGGGCATATTCTAAGGCATATAATTAGCCCCAAATTAGGTTATATATTTTTTCTTTGTTTGTTTTTTACATATAGCTAGGTGCTGTGTTGATTCAAAGGATGGATAAGAAAGTATCTGTTTAAAGAGTGTCAGCCATCTAGAAGGAAGGCCCTGAAAACACAGTAATTAAATAAGTCCATAAAAGAATACAGTTTAATTTTGTGTGTGTATGTATATATTATAATAATATATATATATATAAAGGTTCAAATACATTCTGCATTTGGTATTTTAAAAATAATACTTATAAAATAAATTATAAGTATATGAATTTGGATTGTAAAAGAATGAGGATTAGAAATAATTACATGCTATACTGATGAATATAGAATTCTTTGGACACCTCTTACCTGAGACATTAATTAACAGTGACAATTTAGAGCATATTCTAAGGCATATAATTAAGTCCAAAATATCCAAAAGGCATTGCTATGGTCTCCACATCCCCTCCGAGTGAGGCTACCACTGCAGCAGTGTTCAGAGGTGGGTCCTCGGAGAGCTAACGGGGCCTGGCAGCTCCATCCTCATAAACAGATTAATGACGCCGTCATGGAAGTGGGTTAGTTACTGCGGGAGTTCAGGCCCCTTTCCTTTTACTCTCATGCGCTCACTCCACTTCCATCCTTCCACCACTTAAGAAGGCCCTCAGCTGGCACAGTCCCTCCATCTAGGACTTCCCAGCCACCAGAACCACAAGTTGATAAACTTTTCTTTTTAAATTACCCAGTCTATGACGTTTTTGTTACAGCAGCAGAAAATGGACTAAGACAGGAATATACAAAACTTATGTTCAACTATAATTATTGCAACCCATTTTTTAAAAGTGGCATAACCACAAAGCAATATACATTATACAATTCCATTTATAAAACATATGAAAACAAATTCATAGAGACAGAAAAGAGGTTTCCAGGGGCAGGGGAAAGGGGAAAATGGTAAGTTACTGTTTAGTTGGTACAGAGTTTGTTTTAGATGATTTTTTAAAAGTTCTGAAAATGGATAGTGGTGATGGTTTTACAAGAGTGTGAATCTAACATCTAATGCCCCTGAACTGTACAGCAAAAATGGTTAAAATGGCAAATTTTATACTATATAAACTTTATCACCAAAAAAATTGAACAAAATCAAGTAGTACTGATATTTTATATTTTCACAAGTCAGATGACCTAATAAGTCAAAATGAAAAGCAACTACTGCAATTTGTCCTCTCCTTGAAATCTATATATTTAAGTGTTCCTGTGCAACCTTCTCAATATGTTCTCATGTACAGTAACTAGACATAAAAATATAATTGTACCTTCCCCCCAAAATGAAAATAAAATTAATTACTAATAACTGAACGTTGGCTAGTCAACTTAAATGTTAACCATTTATTCTCACAGGCACTACATAAAAGTTGGTTATCTTTTAATCCAATTACAGAAAACAACTCACCTTTATGTCTTATCAATTTTTTTATAAGGTAAGTCCAAGAACTAAAAGCTATCAAACCTTCTCAGTCTCAAACTATAAACTCTTTCTGACCATGGGCTGTCTTACCAGCCAGGTTACTCTGTGCATAAACCGCAAATCTACCTGCAGAAAGCTGCAGCCCAGACCACCGCTGTGAGTCTTTAGTGATTCTGAGATATTTAAAGTTTATCCTGTCCCTATCTTCTCCCATAATTGTAATCCGGTAAATTTAATTTCAAATTTTGTCCAGTGGATATTTATTTCACACAACTTGAAATGCAGTAATTTTCAGCAGGAAAGTTAGCATCTGCTGGAGAGGCACCCTGCTATACCTAATAGCTAAGAGAATAACAGGCATGTTGGGCTTAAATCAGTGGGAAACAGGACTACCCTCAGCCATGGTCCAGGGAAGGAAACCAAACTGATGCTCAGTGACCAAGCATTGCTAGATTTTCAAAATATTCTCCAACACATAAGACAGTATTACTGTTCCGTGAGCACTGTGACAGAACATAAAAATCTGAGAAGACCAGACAAAGGGCAGTGCTCACACTTGCAAACCACTTACAAGAGTCAGTCAATACAAACCAAAAGCCACACAACAGAAGAACCAATTCAGTATCATTCACATTATCCACCCACACATCAAAATATTCAAAAGAAACCCTTTTGAGAAAATATTTGCACAGCTATTTATTTCCAATATTACAAGGGAAACAAATGGGCACATCAAGTTCACTGTGAGAAATCCAGACTTTGTTGGGAAAGCTGAGCGTTCTCAAACTTTCGATTCTCTTCCAGTCTAGGTCAGCCCTCCACCTTGGTTTTACCAAATTCTTCATTCCTTCACTACTAATGGCCTTGGATCAGCTCATGCTCTTCCCAAGTCCTTTCTGACTCAGTAGAATTCCAGGCTTCTTCATCTCTTCCAGAAAAACAGTTCCAGGTAAGCTTATCATTACTCTAGACCTCTTAAGTGCCGTGCACACAGTACGTATTAAATAAGCATTTGTGGATATTGAAGTACAACAAAACCATGTTTAGCTCCAAACAAGTTTACCAGTTACTTCCTCAAACCCTTTCCTCCCAGACCCTGTAATCTTCAGGGAAACTGTGCTTAGGTGTGAGGTAAGCTCTGAACTCTTTAGCACCCTTTAAGCGCTCTGTGGCTGCTTACTATTTTTAGGATGATCTTTTCCCAAAAAGCATGTAATTGCAAAAGATACACAATAAAAACATGAATGGCCTCTAAAAGTCTATTTTCCATTATTTACAATCTATAATAAAAGAACCTATAATTTTAATCAGTTCCAACATAGCACATTAGCCATTATAAAGAGCTAATGGGGCACTAAATTGAATTCATTTGTATTATGATGAGTTCATTCCATGACTTCTCCAATTAGGCACAATAGTAAGATTATTGGTAAAAAGCAAGTAAGTCAATGATAGGATATAATGAGATCGGTAATGATCAATTTCAATTTGTACTTTTATTATGTCTGTAGATTACTGTAAATTTAGATGAGAAGGCAATCATCTTTTAAGATACTGTAACAATCTTCTATTTCCTAATCAGAAGTGACATTAAAATAACAATGCATATTTGCTGAATTTAAATTCTATGCTAAAAAACTGTAAAACGTTAGCTTCCTTTCACATGATTAGTGGTTATTAGAAAGTCCTATTTTATGTTTGTCAGTGACACACCGTTTTCCTCATTCATCCAAATAATGGATGACACTTTCCAATTGTTATTGTTCTCTTTCCTTTATCGTCCTTTTCTTTCTAGTAATTACTTTATTTTATATGTCTACAGCTCTCCCCTAACTCAGAACTGTGTCACCATATGCAATCTCCCACACAGACTGACTCCGTCTTCTACTCTTCCTACGTTGCTACCAGATTCATCCTCCTAAAACACGATTTTTACCCAGTCGCTTGGCTGGCTCAAAACTTACACAACATGTCCCAACCATCAACTCCTCCAGCCACTCAGTCTGCAGACCAATCCACCTCCCTTACTTATCTTCCTCGACTCCCGCTCTGCTGGCCTGTCTGCAGGGACCATACTACATGCTCTCTCTCCAGGGTATCTGACCCTGTCCCTCAAAGTCCCTCGTTCCTGCAAGAATCACCTCTGTAGCATTTATAGATAGACTGGGTTCTGCCACGATCGCATCACTTTGGGCAAGTTACTTAACCTCTTTAGTGTAAAAAGGTATAGCATACCTACTTTTCAAGTCACAGTGAAGATTAAATAAATAAAGTTACAGAAATATAACTCAAACATAAGAAACCCCTAATAAATACTGATTTCCTATATACTTTTTACAAAATCATTATCTTTCCAAAGTTTATTTTTATTAACTAATTACCACTTCTTAACTCAGGACACGTTTTTTGTTCTACTTTAACTTCCTAAAATAGCAGCATGATTAAAATTTCCTGTGGACTAATAAATTTTCTACATATGGTATTTACATAGTGTGACAATCAAGTTCGCAAACTCATCCTAGAAAAAGTGCCACACACCTCAATGCTGAGTGTCACTGCGGTCACCTTTGAAGTACCTCTCTGTGCACCAATGCCAGTGCCTAGTCCAGCCTTCAAAGCAATCCTGGAACAACCATCAAAGCTGTTGTCACATTATCCTTGATGTCCTGAATGTCATCAAAATGTCTTCAACATTTCCTTTATCTTCAGTTAAAGAAAAAAGTCATTGGGGGCCAGAAGAGGTGAGTAAGAAGAATGTTCCAATACAGGTACTTGTGTACTGGCTAAAAACTCCCTTACAGACAGTGCCGTGTGAGCTGATGCACTGCCGTGATGCAAGGGCCATGAGTTGTTAGCCAAGATTTTCCATTAAAATTTTCCTATTTCTCCTACGGTGCATCTTAGAAGGGTACAGGTGAACCTTACTAAATGCAGAATACAAATGTCTTCATATAATAACTGAGAAAATGCCAGGAAGCCTATGTTAATCAGTTTGATGAAAATAGTTAAGATTGCATATGAAACCAGCACATTGTACCCCTTGATTGCACTATTGTACACAGCTATGATTTAATAATAAAGACAATTAAAATTTAAAAAAAAAATTTTCCTGTTTCTCTATTGATGTTTACTTGGTCTGCTATGCTGCTGACACCCACAATTTTGACATATGATTTAATGTTTTCATCAGTTCTGCTGGTTACTGGTTACCCCGACCTCTCTTCATCAGTGATATTTTTCTCCCCTCAGAAAAACATGTACTCCATTTGTACACTGCTGTTTTCTTCATGGCATTATCCCCATCAGCTTGGACTAACATGTCCTTCATTTCACTTCTACTTTTGCCAAGTTTAACAAGAAATTCATGAATGTTTGTTCATTGGTGTAATTCAAGCTCCAACATTCTTACAACAGCACACAAAAACATGCAACAATGACAATGAACGTGACTCAGCAAGACGCTGCCACGCCACCATGAACACAGCTGTGAGACACTAGTAACCACGGCTATGAAACCTCACCAAGTGCCATCAACATAAGGAAGTGGTGGCAAGTTTGCTAATGTAGCCAGACCTTGTGCTTACACAACTGCATTAAGATTTTAAAAATCTTTTTGTACCCACACGTTTACCAAACTTAAAAATTCTGTAGTGGTACGTGAGTATAAGATCATTAGCAAAAGGGTATTTCCTATACTAAAATGTATTTTAAAAGTGATAATTTAGAAAAGCAAGATGCTCAACAAGGCTTTCATGCTCATTATTATAATTTTTTGTTTGTTTGTTTTTTGAAACGGAGTCTCTCTTTGTCACCCTTAGTAGAATGCTGTGGCATCATAGCTCACAGAAACCTCAAACTCTTCGTCTCAAGCAATCAATCCTCTTGCCTCATTTTTATTTTTAGTAGAGTTTTTCATTTTTAGTACAGGGTCTTTTGCTTTGGCTCAGGCTGGTCTCAAACTCATGAGGTGAAGTGATCCACCCACCTTAGCCTCCCAGAGTGCTACAAGCGTAAGCCATCACGCCCAGCTCATTATTATATTTTTAAAAGACTGCAATTGTAGGCATTTATTCCAACCAAACTAAGGTTTAAGTACAATACAACAAATTGGCAACCAGCATCATTTTCTTCAAGACCTAAAAATAATAATCTTATCGATACATATCTGATAAGATACAAAACGGAATCATGGTGTTTGGAACTGAAAGGGATCTTTAAAAACCACTGTACACCTCTCATTTTAACAAAGATAAAATTATTGTCAAAGACTACACATGACCATAAAAGTGATTAAAAGTGGTATTCAAATTCAGGTAGGTATTGTGACTCCCAAGTTCATATAAATACATTATGCAGTTTCAACTCAGTCATTGAACTAAACAACCTATAGGTAAAATAATTATTTCCAAGACCCAAAAGAAAAAGAAAGAAAGAAAACTTTACAAGTGGAAAATGTTGGGTTTTCATTATTGGTAAAGAAAATAGTGACAATGTAAAATAACACTGAGTAGAACTATTTACATTCAGATGTTTAAAACTAAAACTGACCAGAGGCTCTCCTGCCTTCTTCAAAGAATAGCATTATTTATAGCAAAAAGAAATCCATCTTTTACCCCCCTTTTCCACACCCAGAGAATTATTTAGTAGAAAGAAAACAAACACAAAAATGGGAAATCTACAGCAGGCTTCAAAAGTAACTCATGGGGTAATAAGACCTTTTATTTTAGCATAGTACCATCTCTGTAAACAAGTCAGGCAAAACCTGTGTTGCCTAAGAAACTACAAGACAGCACATTGGAAGGGTCAAGAAGAGCAGAAGAAGGTTCAAATGTGGAGAAAGAGGCAGCCAGTGACCAATTTGAGAGGCAAGGTAGTCAAGAACTGTTAAGAATTACATAAGACTCAGTTTTAAATTTTTTCCAAGGTGACAATAAAAATCTTGAAACTTGCAGTCCACATAAAAAACAGATGAGCAATTTTTCAGCAATAAAAAAAAAAAAAAAAAAAGCAGGAATAGGGCTTGGTTTGGTTCTGGGCAGATCAGACTCACCCATGAAGCTAAGACAAAAAGTCAGGAGGCCCTGGGAATCTAACCAGAGGCAACCAAAATCGTGCAGGAGTATTTGCATAGACTGTGCAAGAAGGAAATGTCCCTGCAGGGGACGAGGGCTGGTCCAAGAGAAGCTCTCTCGGGTGTGAGCTGTATCTAGGCTGTAGCAGGAAATGCTTTTTTACCTATAAAGAGCATTCTGGAGTTCTAGGCCATCTGCAAGTAAGCAAAGAATACTTAATATATCTTAGGTCTGTTTGGTTTATTTATTTATTTATTTTTTTTTAGTTTTAATAGAAAAGCTTTATTGTTGATCCTTATTATAAAATTATGATGTTCTATTTTAGACAAAGGGAGAAAACAGTAAAATTCTCTCATAATCTTTCTCTTTCTCTTCCTCTTCGTAAATGGCTATAATTTATTGGATACTTAATTACTCATAAACATTGTTCTCTATGCTTTATAGGTATTAACCCCCTCAGACCTCACAAGCATCCTATGGGATAGCAACTATTATCATTCTCCAGACGGGAAAAGATCCCTAGAAAGACTAATTACCAAGGTCATAAAGACAAGTGGAGGAGTCCAGACAGGAACCTAGACACTCCGGCTCCAGAACCTACACTCTCCTACCATCTCTTTTTGTCTCTGTTGTTCTCAGCTTTTTCTACACATAGATTAAGATCATACTAGAATGTACAATGTCCATTTTGTTAAATTTCTATTTCTGCATAACAAATAAGAGTCAGCATCATCCTTCTAATGGCTATATAACATTTTACTACATGTTGTGAAATAATTTAACCAACCTTCTATTGATAAACATTTAAATTATTTTTAATTTTTTATTATATGCAATATTGGCAATCAAACAGCCTTGTAAATACATCTTTACTTTTTGGATTATTTTCTCAGGATATACTTTTTGAACTAGATTTATCGGGTCAAAAGATGTGAATCCTTCTAAGATTTTTGATACGTACTGCCAAAGTGGATTCAGAGAGGCTAGACTTCCTCCAGCAGTATCTGTGCCAGCTATTAAGCTGTGGTCACTCAATTCCGAGCTCACTCTTCTAGACTCTGCTTTATGATGCTGGGATCAGATCCTGTACACCTCACTTCTCTGTTGGCTGGCTTCCAGCTAGGCTTCCCCTACAGGGAGCGCTCCAGGAAGACCAGAAGGTAAAGGTGATAAAGAACAGACTTATTCCTTCCAGTCTGTCCCCTGTTCCTGCCTCTGTCACCCAAGCACTGGCCCTTTCCTAGTAGAAACAGTCATTTCCAGTCTTCAGCTTCTGTCCGCTCTCTCTAGACTTACCAGGCTCCCTCGAAAATAGAGCCAAGCAGCAGGGCAATGCGCCCTCTTTGGAGGTCTTAGGCCCTACTTTGTGGGACCACTCACCCAAGTCTTTGAAAGCGGCCAGGCAGTGGGCCCTCCTAATACGTCTGAACCCCAGCTCTGCAGAGCCCCTCCACCCAGCTTCCAGCCTTTCTTCTGAACCCCAGCTCTGCGGAGCCCCTCCACCAGCTTCCAGCCTTTCTTCTGTCCCCTCAGCCGGATGGCAGCTGCTTCAGGAAGTTATTACCTCTGTACTTCAGTGTACATTTGCATTTCAGTTCTCCAGTGTCTGCTTCATCAATTCCCTATACAGCATTCTCTCTACTGAAACATCTAATGTGGTTCCTGTTTAATATCTAAATAATTTGGCATTCCCATTTATCTTCAGAATGTCAATGTTATGGATTAAATTGTGCCCCCACCCCCTTTCTTATGTTGAAGCCCCAACCTCCAATGTGACTATTTGGAAATTCAGCCTTTAAGAAGTATTTAAGATTAAATAAGGTCATTAAGGATGGGGTCCCAAGCCAATAGGACTGATATCCTTGTAAGGAAAGCAAGAGGCACTAGGGGTGTGCATGTACAGGAAAGGTCACGTGAGGACACAGCAAGGAGGAGGCCGTCCCCAAGATAGGGAGAAAGGCCTCACCAGAAACCAACCTTGCTGGCACTTGGTTTGGACTTCCAGTTTCCAAAACTATGAGAAAACACATTTCTGTTGTTTGATCTACCTAGTTGATGGTACTCCACTACGGGAGCCCTATCAGACATGCACAGTCAGCTGTGATTTCACCTCATACTACTCTCATCCTCAATGTGTCCTCCACATGCCCTTATCCATAATAGTCATTATTACAAGGACACCAGCATAGGTGCTAGAGAAAGAAAGATGCAATAAAACTAACTTCCTGCTGCTGCTCTTAACAATCTAGTTGTAAAACAGGACGTATGAATTAAAAGCAGACTGCAATACAAGGTACCATGTGCTAAGGAACAAATGCAGTGAAAACAGTACAGTTAAAAGCACCCAAATGAACCTAATCGAGATAATGTTTTCCTAAACTGTGGAAGCCTAAGTGATTCAGAAAAATATTAGGGTCTCATTTTTAAAGGGCTATATAGTTTTAACTAATAGGCATAGCCTTCTTCTTTAGACACGAGTTCAACTAGTCTCATCAAACTCTGCAAAAGAATAAAAAGGCTCATTTTTCCCTATAAAATCAGTGACACATTTTACAGTCTAGATACTCAATTTTATAAACAGTCTTGAAAACAAGAACCACAAATTTCAAGAGCCCACATTATCTTCTGTAATTCAACAGACAGTAAGTAAATAAAATCATTCCTATTCTAGAAATAACTATTTGCAATGATGATTAACAATAAAAAATCAGGGCCGGCGCCTGCACCACAGTGGTTACAGCACCAGCCACATACACCGAGGCTTGCAGGTTCGAACCTAGCATGGGCAAGCTAAAAAACAATGACAACTGCAAGAAATAGCCGGGCATTGTGGTGGGTGCCTATAGTCCCAGCTACTTGGGAGGCTGAGGCAAGAGAATCGCTTAAGCCCAAGAGTTTGAGGTTGCTGTGAGCTGTGACACCACCGCACTCTATGGAGGGCGACACAGTGAGGCTCTATCACAAAAAAAAACAGTAAAAACCCAGAACTCCTACACAGCAGTGGAGTCACACAGTGAACACCCTCCTTTCACTTAGCACAGTACATCTGAGATTCACTCGTGTTAGCGGCCGTCTCATGGTTTATTCTTTTTGTTACTATCAACATTCCATTACATTGACAGGTCACAGTCTATTAATCCATTCCCCAGTTGAGGAACATTCAAGTTGTTTCCAGATTTTGACTCTTATACATAAAGCCACTATAAATAGTTGCATTTTTTTTTTAAATCAGTACTTTTAAAAGTTGTCTGCACAGTCCTTTGAGAAGATCTGTATGTTCCTGAAGAACAACACAATTTTTCAACAAAAGCAATCTAATAATTTCAGGGAGCCCCTAGTATTTATCTTTTCTACGTTACCCTAATATTGCCCAGAAACACAAACACACACACACTCTCTCACATGTGTGCACAGACACACATTAAAAACATACCCTAAAAGTCAATATTATACCAATTAAAATTTCTCCTTCAGATTTAAATACATCTTGTCTTTAGCAGCACTTCCGTAACAGTATAAACAAAGCCTGAGGACAGCAGCTCTCGGTGACATACCGCTGGGCCAGGAGGCCTGGCAAGTGCGGACTCCACACACAATGAGGGATCAGCCAGCTCGTTTCATGCTGCAAATTTCTGGCAGACATTCAACTCCTGCTGTTTTCCTAGCCAGCACATTTATCTATGTAATGTCACCAGATCTAGTAAGGGAATGAGGTTGAAATGAGGGGGGAAAGGAGAAAGACTGTTCTACAGGCTGCCAGACCCTCCGCACATGCTGTTATCATACAAAGGACATCTAGAAGGCCAACATGCCGCACAGATCCGGACGCTGCAAGTAGACCCCTCACTCTCTCTCACACACTCCACCCAAACAACAACTGCAGAAAAATGAACTACCTTTGGAAAAAAGAAAAGCCTATAAGTAAAGTATTGTTTCAACAGAAGCAAAGACTCCCTTCTGAAATTGATTTTAGTTCTTGGGGAAAGAGGGTGAAGAATCTAAGCCTATGGGGAAATAACTTGTATTCTAGAAACAAAACGCAACGCCCAACCTGGTCTGGTCCATGCCAACTGCAAGCAACACTACCACAGAAATAAACAAATAACGTTTCCAAGAAGCAAAAGCAGCCAGTCAAGTAACAATTACCTTACAAACTCCTAATGTACACCTAACACTTTGCCAAGAACTAAGGAGAATAAAAATAAATTTAATAAGCAGCAGTTCAGGTGCCCTAGAATTTTATAGTCTTGTCTTTCCTAGGAAAGTTGTCTATTCTCACCATTCCTGTGAGTGGGTTTCTGGGAGGTAGGTGTGCCTGTGCACACCCGCAAGTTCACATATGTGTACACAATAGTGTAATATTGAAACCAAAACTGCAACTAGAATATAAAATTAGAAATCAGAACTCATGGCTCATAGAAACAGTCAAGTTTATTAGTTTCTACAGACAGATGCTCCAATTCCATAACACACTGTACATTATACACAATATGTTTTAAGTCACTAAAGGTTGAGTATCCCTTACTCGAAATGCTTAGGATCAGAAGTATTTCAATTTTTTTCAGATTATGGAATATATTAACTATTCTTGCTGTTTGAACATCCCAAATCTGAAAATCTGAAATCCAAAATGCTCTAATACACACTTTCTTTAAGTGTCATATCAGCACTCAAAAACTTTCAGATTTTGAAACTTCTCAGATTTGGGATGCTCATATACTAAATATAATATACTGACAGACATACAAACTGGGAGTATTCATTTAACCTAAGCAAGCAATCAATCTATTCCAAACCAATCTAAAACCAAAACTGCTTTTTCAAGATAATACTATCTCTCCCAAAATATCATCCATTCTTTCCCTAAGAATGTGTCATGACATACATCGCAGAGGAAATGCCGTGTGCTGGACTCTGGGGCTCTGCACTGACACTGCTGTTCACACACACAGGGCAGCAGCCCCAGCCCAGGCAAGGCTCAGGGCGTCTTCAGCTGAACTTACATCAGCCAGTCACGGAGGGAGGCAGCCTGACGGATGAAAGGCTAGTCCTACAACTCCAACTGCAGGGAAGCAACTCTCCCTGTCAGGCCCAGTTATACATTGATAAAATGAAAATATCTGACATGATCATCTCTAATGTCTCTTTTAGGTCTTAATTCTAAAATTTTAAGTATTGTAAACATATAACAGGTCATGATCTCGTTAACAGTAATCATAGAGGATAATCACACATGAATTAGGAAATAATGAAAGACAGTCACGGGACCAACGTAGCTCCTTAGCGTGTGGAATGAGTTCCTCCCTGTGAGGCACCACGCGGAGCTTTAAAGGCTCAGACGCAGAGCTGACCATCAGAAGCCTGTGCGTGTGGATCTGTGAGGACTGTTTTGCTTATCTATGGTGTCGATATCATGAAAGGTATGCACAGACCTCATTGTTTACTAATCAGCTTTTGTCAGAGTTTGTGTATTTACTGTGTGGCCCAAGACAACTCTTATTCTTCCAGAGTGCAGCAGAAAAGAAAAAAGGTTGGACACCCTTGCCAGAGCCTAGAGAAGGAGAGTTGAAGTTGAGACAGCTTTATGATAGAGCAAATACTTCTTCCAGGACTGGAAGGTTCATTAGGATTTTAACTGATAACTTTGTAACCACAAAAATTAATTCAAATTTCATGTATCAGTATCTCTTTATCCTTATTTTATCGATAAGAAAAAAGATATTAAGCATTAAAACACATATTTTAAAATTCTGTACTACTTACCCCAAAATATTCCTCTCTGCCCAATACAGTTGATTTATACAGAGCCAGGCAGAGAATAAAAGATTAGGCAGAGTGTGAAAGATTAGGCACTTTTGATCTACAGACACTAAATCACAAAGCTCTCCTCACTAGGATAACCTAAAGCTGACACTTTTAACTCCAAAAATCCTAAAGCTCAGTAAATGAAAATGAAAATGAAACCCTGTCCATAAGTAATATTTTAATACTGTTGTTAAGAACAGTGCTATCTGGTAGAACTTTCTGTAAAGATGGGATGTTCTGTATTAGTGCTGTCCAACATGGTAACCACTAGCCATGTGTGAGCCAGCAGTTACTTGAAATGTGGCCAGTAGTTACTATTAATTTCTTTTAACTTTAATTAAAGTTTAAATAGCTACGTGTAGATAATGGCAATTATACTGATTAAGTTCTAACAAGTCTGTATAGACTCAAAACATTTTTAAACTGCAATTTAAAAGCTGATGAATAAAGCATTATAAAAGATGAACACAGCAAATTTTAACCTTGAAAGTCAATTTCTAATGTAACGCTACAGTCAATGATCTGCATATAAGCAACTGTGCAAAGCTGGCTTTTACACTAAGTACCTCACATCACATATTATCCTTCACTTTTTAGTATTATACTCTCGGGTTTTAGTTTAATAAGTTGCTGAAAGTACACGTGCACTGTATGTAAGTAACTAGTTAAATAACTAAGAAAATCGTTACTTAACTACATTGGGTCTCTTTCCGTGTTAATAAAATGGGGATAACAGTAGCTAGATCTGTCTTAATTAAATAAAATAAAATGGAACCACGAAGAGATATGAATTAAAACATAAAAAGGCACTGCTGTTACTTTATATAAAAACAAAATCTTAAAATTGTTTTAATGCTACCTTGGGAAACTATTTGTTTCTATGTCTACAGATACCTTTCAGATTTCTATTCAGACAAAAATATTAATAAGCTAGTGATTAATGGCAGAATTTATCACTATTATTTTCAAAAACTAAAAAAGCATTAGGTGTGGCATGTGAACGTAGGTCCCCCTGGAGCCTCTGGTGGCTACTGGGCTCCTGTCCATCTATCGACCCCACCACAGGGACGAGGCTGGGTCAATCATTCTCCTGATCCATTCATTCAAAACCACGTGGACGCCTACCACATGCCTCATATTGTACCAGAACCGAAGACACACAGCAAACAAGATAATGTCCGTAAAAATGTGCAGTTTATAATCTAACAGGAAAAAGACCAAAAAAATTGTAAAGAGATGGATAAAACAGAACTGTGAAGCAAATAAACAAGGGGCTGTGAAGGAGATGGGAGCGGAGGAGTACCTGCTTTAGAAAGGGCAGAGAAGAGGCTGAAGGAAACATCGTGTACAGAAGGAACAGCACACGGTGGTCTCAAGAGGAGAAACAGCTTGTGTCCTACAGCACAGCAACCACAGCACAGATGTGTAAGAAAGGGCTAGTCCTTACGGGAAACCAGGGAGGCCTCCTCGTTTTCTGGCTTCGATAGCAGTGAATTTACAGAGATGGAGAAAACTATGGGGGTGGGGGGTGTAGACAAATGAAGAGCTCGTTTTGTTCAAACTAAGTCTGAATTAAGATGTGCAAATGGGTCAGACTGCCTGCATATGTCTCCATGCTAAGCCAACAACAGTGCTTCCTTGGAAGTTTTCTGAGCTTAGTTTACAAAGAAAATCCCTTTTTTCCTTTGGCTCACTAAGGTAGAAGTATCAGTATGACTGCTAAGACACCTGCAACCATGACCCCAATCATTGGAGGGAAACCCATCTAGAACAGGAGACGATATAATCAATTCAGAGAGCAGAGATGAGAGGCTATAATCTGGGCAATAATCTCAATCCCAGATCAGCTGTCCCCAAAGCCAATCCATTCCTATCACTCCTCACAGTTTGGTCCAATGCACAAACAAATCACCCCCTTTTCTCAAGAGTTTTAGTCACTTGCAACCCCAAACCTGACTAATCCATTTACCACATGCTAATTTAGATTCCATTCCTTTTTCTAGGTAAATCTATCAGGATTGAGAAAAGACAGCTACAGTGTTAGACACTAAAAAAGGAAATAAATCTGTGGCAAAGAAATATATGTCCAGGATTATAAAAGCACAAATATCTTTCTTCTTAATTCCCTGAGGCCCAGGACTAACTGCGGGGGAGAACAAAAACATGGGAAAAAAGTGTACAAACAACAAAGAGAAAATAACCCAATAAAAAAACAGGAAAAATATTTGAACAGACACTTCGCCAAAGGAGATATAAGTAAGCATATGAAAAATGCTCCCTTGGCTAATCACTAGATAAGTACAAACCAAAATCACAATGAAATACCACTACATACCTGTTAAAATGGCTTTTAAAAATGACAATATCAGATGGCAGTGAGGAATCAGAATAAATGAAACTCATACACTGCTGGGAAGAATGCGTAACAGTTCAGCCTTCATGGAAACAGTACAGCAGTTTCTTAGAAAAGTTAAACTCATTCTCAGTACAACCCAGCAATACCCCTCCCAGGTGTCACCCAAGCGAAATGAAAGCCTATTGTCATAGCTAACTAATAGCCCCCACAGACATCGGGTCCTAATTCTCGGAACTGTAAATGATATTTGAGAAAAAGTCTTTGCAGATATGGCTAAATTAAGAGTTTTGTGATTGGGATATTATCCTGGGTCATCTAGGTGGGCCCTACGTGCCATTCTATTGTCCCTGGAGAAGCACAGGGAGAGGTGACACCCACAAAAAAGGCATGATGTGAAGGCCAAGGTGCAGACTGGAGTGATGCTGCCACGAACCAAGATCTGCCAGGGGCCACCAGAGGTCGACCCTGCCCACAGAGGGAATAGCCCATGCCAGCGCCTGGTAACACTGACTTCAGACTTCTGATCCCACACGAGCGACAGAATAAATTCCTGAGGCTTTATACCTATCCAGTTTAGAATGCGTTAAGCATCGCAGGAAAAATCAAACATCTATGGCCACACAAAAACTCATATATAAATATTTACAGCACTCTTATTTGTAACTGCCCAAAACTGAAACCATATGTTCCTCAACAGGGGCGGTAGATAAACTATGGTACATCTATAGAATGGAATACTACTCGGCAATAAAAAATAACTACTGATACATACAACAACACGGAAGGATGTCAAATTCATTATGTTAAACGAAGGGTGCCAGACTGAACAGGCTAAATGACTCCATTTATATGATAATCTGGAAAACGCAATACTAAAGGAGAGCAATAGCTCAGTGGTTTCCACGCGTCTGTGTCTGTGAGAGACAGAGACTGAAACTATACAAGGGTACATGAAGGAAGATTTTTGGAATGAATAATAGAACTTTTCTGAAAAATGAACATTAGAAAAAGGTTCATTCCTTTATTCAAATGCTTTTAAAAACCAGGTATGTGATTCCTCATACCTGGAATTCCTAGAATTCCTCAATACCTGGAATACCAGAACCAAGACTGTTAATCCTTTGGTGACTCTCTTTCACTCAGAACTTCCTTGATACCTATTTACTTATTAACCCTAATTTACCACTCACCTTTTTAAAAGCTCACGCCATTTGCTGTGTGGATATAAGAGGAAAAGGACGAAAGCAAGGAGATAAACTGGGAGGCAAGAGCAGTGGCTCAGTCCAGAAGCTACAGTAGCGGCAGAGGAAGTAACAGGGAGACGGCGTCTGGTACTCCCTAGAGCAGGGCTGCACAGACTCTATGAAGGGAGTAACAGGTAGACGGCGTCTGGTACTCCCTAGAGCAGGGCTGGACAGACTCTGTGAGGGGAGTAACAGGTAGACGGCGTCTGATACTCCCTAGAGCAGGGCTGGACAGACTCTGTGAGGGGAGTAACAGGGAGACGGCGTCTGGTACTCCCTAGAGCAGGGCTGGACAGACTCTATGAAGGGAGTAACAGGTAGACGGCGTCTGATACTCCCTAGAGCAGGGCTGGACAGACTCTATGAAGGGAGTAACAGGTAGACGGCGTCTGGTATTCCCTAGAGCAGG